>APFE030679728.1:30213-128454 GCA_000404065.3 Pinus taeda
GGTTTTAACCCCGTACAGAAATTACCTGCATACGAATTCTTAATCACAAGAAAATAAAAATGCGAGAGCATAACCCATAAAACACATATACACAGAGATTTCCCACTGGATCTCAAAACCGAGACTACCAGCTTGATTTTTCATTATATTCCTTTCAATGTACAATACATATTTATACATGCCGAAGCATCCAATACCATGGATCGAAAACCATCGCATCCAAAACTATGGACCGAAAAACCATAGGTAGGTTTGCCCAACCTAATATAGGGTCCAAAAAAATTTTTTTCGGGGCGCTGCCCTGAACCCCGTAGAGGGGGGCTCCACCCCCCTTGTCACCCCCCCACTGCGCAATCGACGCAGCGAAGGGGGGCTCCGCCCCCCCTATAACCCCCCGATTCACTACGTAGGTTAGTCGTGGAAAGAATATAACACAACCCAACAATTTTGTCCATAAGGAAAAACAAAAGTTTCCTTGAAAAGCATGATAGATTTATGGAATAAATCATTAGATCTTTAGTGAATAAATCATGAGAGATTTAGGTAATAAATTAGGGAGTTATTTATGTAAATCAGTGAGTGACTTATGTAAATCAGCGTGTGGTTTGTGGAGTTAGAGAAAACTACTTTTGTGGAGTGATTTATGGGTGATTTATGGGTGATTTATGGAGTGATTTAGGATTTAGAAAATATATTTTACTTCTTAATTATATTTATTCTAAGCCTATGGGGAATGAAAGAAAAATGGCCAACCGCTAGTAGAATTAGGCCATAGAGAGTGAATGGAGGTAACTAAGAGTTTTATGTGTGTATTTGTTATAACACAATTTACCACCCTTGGTATTTATGATGCTTGGTTTATGGCCTAGTGCAACACCTCCTTCTAGACTTGGTCCAAATATTTTAAAAACGTTGTTTTGTTCCCTGTACGATACTTTTCCCTAATATAAAAGTGTGTACATGTGGGTTATTCAATACCCAACCCGTGTATATGTGTTAAAACACTTAAAAGAAATAACTTTTCCTTAATTGTGGGTGCATTTCACGTTTTTTACCTGTTGATTACCTCGTATTTCCCATGGCCCAACTGTTTCCCGACTGTTTCACAACTAAAAAACTAATTAGGAGAAGTATAAATAGACTTCTATGGGAAGGCCTTAAGGAGGAGAAGAGATAGACTTATTATACTGAGATTATCCCTGACTGAGTCTGAAGTATCCCTGCGCTTCATGCACTTCCCCAAGTTTCAGGAAACCATTATTTCCTTGATTGTTGATATTCTCCCTCTTGCTTGAGATATCATGGTATTGGTTATGGAAGGAGGCTATTGAACATTGGGACTGGACGGATCTGGAGGATAGTTCCGCTTGGAGCTGGAAGAAGAAGACTTAGGTGAATTCTCTTTGTGTTAGCTATAGCTTTCTACAATAAAAGTAAGCAATGTCTTGTTTTCGAGATTAACTGTGTTTATGCATCAGATATTGTTGTAATTCATATGTGAATGTTATTTTGATGTATAACTCATCATTTTCTTACATGATATAAAGTTAGTTTCATTAAAATGCTTTCTCTATATATTGCTATATATGTTCGAATTGAATAATTTTTAGCTTTGGAGAACATTAGGAGGTACAGATGGTCTGAACCTTGTAGGATCTACCCAAACAAAGGACATTTGGGTATGGTTTCTCTCACGTAGTTTGTTTATTTAAGCATTTTGCCTGAGTTATATGAGTGTTTCTTAATGTAGTTTTCTCTTGCTCTGTTGTGGATCCAACCCAAAGCCCTAGGATACTTATTCCCGTAACAAAATTTGTGACTCCACTTGGGATAACAATCTTGTTATTCCTAGTCTGGGTTGTTCACTGTCAATCAAGGCCCAATCTTTGGTTTGCTTGCTATTACAGTATTATTTGGTCCAATAGAGTCTCAAACCTTAAGTTTGATCTTTTTTATCCAGCTTTGTTCTTTTATTTTCTTGTAAAGCTTTGTATATGCACTTTACTCTGTTTACTAGCATACACACAGTTGTTTCTGTGAAGTGAACCCGTGTATACACAAGTTTCTTTTATCAGAAGCATGTGTACACACCTATGTGCTTAAACACAGTGGCATATACCATTTTTTGCGTTATTTTTTCAAATGTCTCCGCCCAACAAGATTTGTTGCTTGGTATTCTTAGTCTTCGAGTAGCCAATTTCTGTCTGAATAATTTCATTATTCTGCGAGCTTACTATTTTGAAGTCTCTTCCACTTTGAAAATATTTTGCCTAGGTTTTCTTCTGAGTGAGTTCGTGATTTGTGTTTTGGCACACAAGACTTAGTACAGAGGTTCTTGATTGTTTTGGTCCTCCAGAGCAATAGATTGTTTGCAATCTTAGTATCAATCTCAGTTATTTGTCTACTTGCTTTTCTTTCCATCATTTTGTGGCCTTATACATTTTCTTGGTTTTTGGATGTCTTTTTTGACGAATTTTAAAGTGTTTCTTTCCTGACTTTTTGGTGTCAAGATCTTTCATGTTATTTGGGTCGTTTAGTACAAGTTGAAGCCTTTTTGTTCAAGTTTTCATTTGTTGTCGAATTTGTAACTTGCAATGACTCCTTGTGCTATTCTTTTGGTATTTGAGTCTTAGTGGCATCTAGAGTGCTTTCTAAAGGTAGTTTTGATTGTTTCTTGAAAAAGAAAAGATCTTAAAAAACATTGTTTTTGTTTCCTTTTTCCAAGTTTGATTTTGGTTTCTTTCGATTTTTTGAAAGTGAATTGTGATCATTTGGGATTTGTCCTTTTGGTTTGGAGAGAATTTTGTATTGAAAATTTGTATTCTTTTCAACACGTAAGTTGGCTTATTAATAGTTATAAACAATTTCTTTCGTTCTTTTTTAGAGTAACTTAGGATCTTGCATCTTCATTACACCTTGCATTAGGGTAGTTTTGCATTATAAAAGCATCAATAGTCTTTTTAGTTTTTGTATGTGTGAAGTGTGTTTCGAGAAATGAAAAGAAAAAGTTTTTTGCTTTATAGAAGTTTCATAGAACCCACGTAGAGATCTCTTTTCATTGAAGAACAAATGATTGCATTCATGTAATTAGTTTTTCATTGATTTCTTTTGCGTCATACAAACACCATTGGCTTGATTTCCATCTATACCCCTGAATTAAAAGAAAAACCATTAAAATCAAGGGATTAATTAAAATAAACCAGAACTTTTGTATTGTCATCAGAATACACCAACAAGTTTTGGTTTATTAGGGCCTTGGATTAGGCGAGAGGAGAGTTAACTCTCCAAGGCCACTCTAAATTGTAAAACATAGAGCTTTTATTAAAGAGTGAAATTCAATAGTGTTAGGGGGACTGGGAAAGCTCCGTGACTGGGAGTAAAGTATGAGGGTTAGTGAAGATAAGGACGAGAGATACCCCCTCTTTAACTTGTTGGATCCTACCTTACGATTGTTTCGCCTAGCTTCTAATACGAGTTGGTTACCATAGTTCTATATCCTAGGAATCACATAGGTGGCTATGGAGTGGAATCCCGTGGCACCTGAGGTTGATGTTGTATCACGTTTAGTAGTACTTTTGGGGGCACCCTTGTGAAGCTTGGGGGCTTGCACTGGCAAAGGATATTGTCTAGAGGTTAGCATAACTACCTCTGATACCTTTGCTGGTAGGCCTGGGGAATAATTACCCCAGTCTATTTTCAGAAGGGCCTTATTATTAACTCTCTTGTATTTTGGTGTCGGGTCCTAATCAACCAGAGCAGAAATACTTGCAAGTTGTTTGATTGTTGATATCTTTAGGGACATTTTAGTGAGTGTTCTCTGATCCCAGTCGGCCTAGCTTTATAATTTTTTTGAGTCTTTAAGTAGATATTTTAAATAATTCAAAGTGGCTGACTGACAATCTCAACGGTCCTAGAGTCTTTGTGAGCTTTTACCTACGAGTCTGGAGCCTTCTCCTAGAAGGTGTAGGAGCGATTCTATTAGTGGTTTCCAACCAGTGACAGTAGGCGCATTGGAGATTGATCCTCCACTTGGGGGCATTAGTTGACAAGATAGACCTAGTACCAGTACAGAGTTAGAGAGGAACACACCAATTATTTCTCGAGTAATCTTCCAGTCAGAAGATAATATTGAAGTAGAAGAGATTTCAGAGTTAGTTATGGCTCCAAATTCTCCTCTCCTTCCTCATCATCCATACATTTTTTTATACGTTGGAACTATGACTCACAGGCCTTCGGGCCTAGGCTTACATACATATATCCCTTCGATGACCACTGATGGAAGCGTGGCATCCACGATGAGTGTTGCGAGCATTCGGACTGCCATATCAGTATAAGGGGGAGGAACTATTTCCATCCCTTCTAACACTCCCAACAGGACTATATTTGGGTCTACTTCCATTCCATCGATGGGTGGAAGTTCTCAAGCTAATGCATCCAGTTTTGGATTTTTCCATTTTGGAATGCCCTCTCAAGGTATTCCTTCGGTTCCTTTGAAAATGCCATCAACAGTCTCTACATCCATGATGAGTGTATCATCTTCTTTTCAGGGTTCCCCATTTGGAGGTGGTCATATACCACATTCCAATTCGACAGTAGAGTCAATGCCTTTTCCTTTTACATGTCAAGGTAGTAACCACTTCGAGAGTTGGAAAAACCCTGCGGCTAGTGGGATAGGAGCTAAGAATAATTTTTTTGGCTAATAAGGGAATATGTCATATTCTTCGGTTAATTCATTTCAATTTTTTTCACCCTTTTCTAAAACATGGAACCCTTATCAAGCGTTATCAGCTCCTTTCAATACTTCATTAGGGGGTAACTTCACTAGTTGCAAAGGATTTTTGACTAGAGTTGGTCAAACTCCAAATTTTGCTAGACCATAAGGATCACCTTTTGGTTCAATAGGCTCTACGAGTTACTTTAGGCAACCTAGTGCCTTTCAAAATCCAGGTTATTCTTTTCAGACCTTCGGGAACCCCGCCAATTCTAGATGGATTTCCCAAGGTCCTCCACGACTTCCTATTCTGGCCATGCTTAATTTGCCAGACTTAACTAAATTGACGAATGATCCAATTAGGTACAATCTAGCTTGGCCTCCCATCCCATCTAAACTTACATCAGATATTCAAAAGTTCGAAGGGAAGAGTGCTGAAGACCCAGGAGACCATGTGACCACATTTCACTTATGGTGCTCATCCAACTCCATGATAGATGATTCGATCTGGTTGAGGTTATTTCAGTGCACCCTAATCAAGAATATGTCCAAATGCTATATAGAGTTACCAGGGGGCACCTATACTTCTTTCGCTAATTTGGCTAATATTTTCTTGGACCATTTTCAGTTGTCTGTCCGCTATAAAGCCAGAATTGAGATTTTGGTCAACTTTCATCAAGACATGACAACTCACATTTTGGATCATATCTGGGAATGGAGACAGAGAAGAAGGCTTGTCAAAGCTGAAATTCCACTAGAGTTCTATCTCGAATGGTTTCTAAAATCATTACCACCTGAGATCTCAAAGGATGTTTCTCTTTCCGTTGTTTATTCGGAAGAGAAGGCTATTCTTCGAGCCCAACAATTAGAACTGATATATTCTAAATCTGGGACTCTTCAGAAAATACTACCTGATGCTCCTCGATTTAAGGTTGATTTAGCGAAATTGAAGCCAAGCCCTCATTCTAATGGTATAGTTGGATTAATTGACATAAATACGGTGAACCTTTTCAACCAATTGCAGCAGTTGTCTCTACAAATTGCTTCTTCTAACTAGGAAGCACCGTTTACACCTTGGCCTTCCCAACCTACCTCTATAAACGCCATCCAGACCTCTAACCCCAAAGGAAATCAACAATATGATGGGAAGAAGAAGGGACGAGGTAAGAAGAAGAACCAAGAAGGGAAGCTTAATGTGAACAATCCCAACAATGGTGCCAGTGAGGGTAGAAAAAAGTACAAGAAAAAGGTTAAATTTCCATGCAAGTTATGCAATGGAGATCATTTGACTCACCTCTGCCCTAAGATTCAAGATGATCAGCACTTGTTAGTGCAGCAATGGTCCTCTAGCTCCTAATCTGTCCTAATTAACCTTTTTCTCCAAGGGCAACAATTACTTGCTGGCGGGAACTCGAATGCTAGTACCTCCATAAGGGGCAACTAGGAAGGGAAAAATTCCTCAAATGTTTATATGATGAACTCTCATGTCAACGTTGCTACACGAGCATGTGATTATGGTGAAACAGACACATCTAAGGCTAAATCTATTCCTAAAACCACTGAACCACTTCATATTGAACGACCCTCTGCTGAGTCTATACCTCGGATGCTGAAAGGTTCCACAACGCACTCGACTATTAACCCTAATGCTAGGGCAGCCCAAAACTACTTGATTCTTGAAGATTTGGCCCAATGTCCTTGTGTTATGTCTGCATTCGAGGCACTCCAGGTGTGTCCTTCTAAGAGAAGTTCTTTGCTTTTGAAAATTGGTGCAGTAGATCGAAAGAATTCTTTAGTGCTTACTTTTGATATGCTAAATGTCAAGAAGAGACTTCCTCACCATATGGCATTCCAGATAAAGTCCACTTACCAAAAAAACCAATATTTTTCAGACAGTTATAGATGAGGGAGCTTCCACATGCGTAATGTCTATGTCATGTTGCAAGACCATTGGATCACCTTCAGATGTTCCTTCACCAACTCTCTTGACAACATTTGATGGACATTCTCATAGGCCACACAGAATTATCCCGACCTTTCCTATATGTGTTGGAGGAAATGTCGTTAAAATTTAAGTAGAAATCGTTCATGCCAACCTAGTTTAGAACCTCCTCTTAGGAAGGAATTGGACTTACGAGATGGATGCCATAGTTTCATATTTATTATGAATCCTCTATTTTGCTAATGAGGGAAGAATTGTTAAAATTGATCAGTTAGATTATTCTCCAGGTCACACCTGTGCAACTTCAGATTATACCATTCTATTGGTGGATAACCCCAGTCAACCTATTGAGAATTTGGGAGTTGGGATGTGCTCTTCCTTGATTGGTAAATTTGACCTTCCCCATCCTACAGCTAGAATCAATGCATTTTCATCCTCCAAGGGGCCTTCATGAAAAGAGTTATTTTGAACTTATTATTTTTCAGATCCTTCAACCTTACCTTCATTGATGACCTTTATTAGATGGAGGATAGGTTGGTGGAATGGAATTTCCCATGTCTGCAACAGAACTTAGCTATCAATCTATCATTAACTCTACATACAACCATCCCACTCCTTTTTCAGAGGAGGAGTTAGATGGTGATGTGGCTCCAGCTTGGACCCTTGACTCTACTTCTGCTCTATATTGCCTAAATACATTTTCACCATTTGAAGAAGTAGTTTTAGAAGCAAGGATGGGTGTAGATCTACTGTGACAATATTTACATCATCGTTCATATTTTCTTCCTCCATTTCATGAAGTCAAATCCAGGTTCTGCATTCTGCTTACTAGCGATGTTTGTACAGTTTCAAACCCTTTGGCTCTAGCATAATTATTTGCCAAAGAAAATATGTCGATTATCTCAAAAATGGTACCTATAAACATCTCTAGGAATCCTAACATTGTAGAAAATGTCTTCATTGGAGCTGATTGTTCCCCCTAAAAAGATTCAAATTTACACTGACCTCTTTAAAGCGTTTCGAGATGTGTTTGCTTGGTCTTATGAGGAAATGCTTGGAATGGATCCATCTATAGTCCAACATGAGATCAAGACATACGAAAATGCCAAACCTATTCATCAGAAGCTTTGACTAGTCAATCCTCAGAAAGCAGCAGCTATTAAAGCTGAAGTTGAAAAGCTACTTAAGGCAGGTTTCATATAGCCCGTTCCTCTAACGGAGTGGGTTTCCAATATAAACCTGGTAGATAAAAAGGAAGGAATGATCCGAGTATGCATCAACTTTAGGCATTTGAATAAAGCTTGTCCAAAAGGCAATAAACCCACACCTTTTATTGATCTAATTGTTGATCAATGTGCAGGTAATCAATTTTTTTCATTCCTGAATGGATTCTGTGGTTACAATCAAATTACTATATGTCCAAAGGACCAACATAAGACAACTTTTATTTGTCCCTGGGGCATGTTTGCATACAAGAAGATTCCTTTTGGTCTTAAAAATGTTGGAGCTACCTTTCAGTGGGCAATGTCTTATGATTTCCACAACATCAAACATGTTATCGAAGGATACTTGGATGACTTAGCTGCTCATTCTTGAAAGAGAATTGATCATCCCATTCACCTTTAGTTAGTGTTTAAGAGATGTCATTTTTATAAAAATCCGATTGAATCCGAGTAAGTATGTTTTTGCGGTCACATCTGGTTGGTTGTTAGGATTCATCATATCAAATGAAGGGATTTGAGTAGATCCTTTCAAGGTTGAGGCAATAATTCAGTTTCGTCCCCGGTCTTCCATCCATTATCTTCAAAGTATCCAAGGAAAGGTGAATTTTTTGAGAAGATTTATAGCAAATTACGTCGAGATTACCAAAGGATTTATGAGTTTGCTCAAGAAAGGAGTTCCATTTTTATGGGAAAACTTTGTGCAATGATCTTTTGATGCCTTAAAGTAGGCATTAATCTCTACTTCATTGTTGAGTCCACCAACTTACGACAGAGATTTCCTTTTGTACCTCGCTACGACAGAATTAGCCATAGGCATGGTTCTAGTTTAGGAGGATGATGCTCTCACTAAGCATGTAATCTACTACTTGAGTTGAGGCTTAGTAGGTCCCGAGCTATTATATTCTCCTATCGAGAAATTGGCATTGGCAGCTGTCCATGTTGTCCAGCGGCTTCATCATTATATTCTGCTATGCAAAACGTTCATCTTAGCAGCTACCAATCCTTTTTAGTTTGTCCTCAGTAGGTGAGTGATTGGGGGAAAATACAATTGATGGATTGTTATTTTGCAAGAATTTGATCTCGAGTTCCTGTCAGCCAAGTTTAAGAAGTCATTGGTTTTTGCGGAATTAATTTCCAAGCTGCCTTGTGAGGAAGACATTGTTTATGAGGAAAATTTCCCAATGAACATTTATTCCTCATTTCTTCACAAGATCACTGGTATGGAGATATCATCATATATCTCCAGACTTTGGAGATCCTGCCTGCTTCCTCCATGGATGAGCATCAAAAGTTACGACACCTTGCCAAAAATTATGTTATCATCGGTGATATGGTATATCACAAAGGGCTTGATTCAATCCTTAGGCATCTCTTAACTTTGAAAGAAGTAGAATATGTGCTCAATGATTGCCATAGTGGAGCTTGTGGTGGTCATCTACCAGGGCTTGCAATAGCCTAGAAAATTTTGCGTGCCGACTACTTTTGGCCTTCAATTTTCAAAGATTGTATTGAAGCGGTCAAACGTTGCCACCCTTGTCAAATCTATACTCGAAAAATGTGCATGCATCCAGCTCCGCTTTTTCCTATTATCACTGTGGGTCCATTTACAAAGTGGGGTTTTGACTTTACTACTTGTAATCTACCTTCGGTGGCAAATCACAAGTACATCATTGTGGCCATAGAATACATTACAAAGTGGGCTGAGGCCATGCCTACTTACAAAAATGATAGTGAAACAACAGACTTGCTTCTCTTCAATAAAGTTATTTCCTGATTTAGTATCCTAAGAGAGATTGTCACTCACCATGGCAGTCACTTCTAGAATCAAATGATGTCCGAATTAGTTCTCAAGGTGGTCTTCCTACAGGAGCATTCCTCTCCATATTATCCTCAGGGAAATGGGCAAGTTGAAGCTGTGAATAAGTCTCTCAAGACTATCCTCTAAAGGACAATTGACAAAATCACTCCAATTGGCACATCATGTTGTACCCGGCACTTTGGGCATACCGAACCTCAGTGAAGACTGCCACCATTTTAATCCTTTTCAATTAGTTTACGGGCTGGAACCTATTTTTTCCTATTGAATGTAAAATTCCATCCCTTAAGCTAGCTGTAGAACTTGTTCTAGAGATGTCTAGTCTCAAAGAATGCCTTGTTCATCTGGAACACCTCAATGAGCAATGTCGAGATGCCACCATAATAAATGAGGCCCATAAGAAAAGGGTTAAAAATCAGTATGATAAATTTGTCTGTCCTTAGGTTTTTTCTGAAGGTGACCTTGTCTTAGTCTATGACCAAGATAAATATGCCCCGGGGACAAGCAAATTCAAGTCTATGTGGTATGGTACCCTTATAGTAAAATGTGTTTTAGGAAAAGGGGCTTATGAATTAGTTTATTTTGAAGTGAACAAGCTATTGGAGCCCCGAAATGGGCTCTACCTTAAGAAGTATTTTCTTAGGTTCCGGCTAAGCAATTGTTTGTTTGTATATATTGTATTTTGTACATATTTGTCGAGAGTTTTGTGATATCAACAATTTTTTATCTGCTTTAGCAAGTGTTGATGGATGATCTGCTATATTTCCGATTCGCCAATGGTGCTAGTCAGCACACTAAGAATCTTACTTTCGCAACTTGGGTGATTTATTATCCATCTGGCTAGTTGATGGTGTTGAGGGGAGTATGTATTGGTTCTACTTCAAATAACATTGTCGAATATACTGTCATTATTAATTTACTATCTAAAGCAATTTCTTATAGGATTGATTCATTAGTAGTTTATCTTGACTCACAGCTAGTAGTGTCACAATTAAACAACATTTATCGGGTTCATGATCCTTATTTATATCACCAATTTTTGAGAGTGACAGTGTTGCAACGATCATTTGTTTATATTACATATGTCACATTCCACGATCTAAGAATTCATTAGTAGACTCTATTGCTAATCAAGCATTAGATTGGCATCTTAATCATTCATCAAATTAAACAAACATAAAAAATTTGAATCTGTATATATATCATAAAATCGCTTGTGTATAGATAAAGTGTTCAAAAAATAATATACAAAATTGGGACAAAATTCCTATAATCATGTCTATTCTTTCTATCGACCCAGCTTAGGATGAGTGGCTAAAAAGTCAACTACTGCTTTGGCTACATGTCGAAGTATGCGGAGCGAGTACCGTGGTACCCCTACCACGCGGCGCTGCATCTCCTCAGGTAGATCCTCTATGGCTATCATTGGTACCTGGTGAGTCAGTCTCACCAAGCTTTTCTAAACTACATATAGGACTCCCTCTATCATAGCTGCCACCTCTTCGGCACCTCTTTTGCGATGCCTGCGCCTCGGAAATCCATTTGGTCTCACAGGACCCACATCTGGAACATGGTCATTTTCTTAGTATTTTGTCCCCTCAAAAATATTTCTAAGTTCATTTCATATTTGGAAAAGAAAAAAAAATCTTTAAAACATAAGAAAAAAACTTTAAAAAATGTTACCTATATCTCTCAGTGCCGCATTTGGTGGCAACACCAATTCTGGATCTCCTCGGAAATCCATACCAGCACACGGGTAGTCATTGACTGCAATGGTCTATTGGTCCCACTAAGAAAAAACCTCATTATTGAAAGTCATCCTAGGCATGTCCCCACCTCCAAGGCATTTCATCAAGTCAACCCATCTACCCATCTGAGGATCTCGAGGGCTACTGATGGAGAAAAATACTTTGGGACATAGCCTAGGTACCTTCTCAAAGAAGAAGGAGCATAAGATAGTTCCATATCCAAAGTTCTTTGTATGACCCTTCTGAATAGAGGTTAGCTGACTCTTCATGTTGGTTGGAAGGGGCGTGCACCAGTTGAAAACCGTGGTAAGGCGTTCCACTGCCAGGCTCATGGACACTGATGAAGCCTGATGCAGTAAAGCTGATTCATTTACCCTCACAATGGTAAATAGTAGAATACTTAGAGATAAACTGTCCACATGTTTGATTGGAATCCGACTTCCAATATTCTTCGAGTGTCTAGTATAGTATATATGTACATAGTCTTCTACTGACTACTTCTTGTCCTTCTAGTCAAATGCATGACCTCCTCTCTTCGAGAGAGACCTGTAATAAAGTAGATGTCTTCAACCTCAATCCGTAAAGGCATATGATCTATCATGAAGGCATCATCTCTACACTCCAGTACTGGATCATTAATTCGAGCAATTATGTGTTGGCTTTTCATGTTTGTCATTTTGAAGAATTACAATAAGCCACACTGTCAGAATGCATCTAGTGCATTTTGGTCATTCATTATGTCACTGCCAATTGTGTATGCTCTCCCTCTCTCCATGTGATAGTCATCCTGAAAAAAATTGAGTTTCAACCATTAGTTTACATGTTTAAACTTCAACTCACGTACACGCGAGTTCCCTTTACACACAGTCACATGTAGGGACATTGTATACACGGGTTGATCACATCCAATCCATGTGTACATAGAGTTGGATTTTTTGGCATAAATTCCCATGGTCAAAACTTAATGAAAACTTCTAAAAACTATCACAAAACATTGCAAGCATGATTTGAGGGTTACCTGAAAACTTTGGTGTGATATGAACATTCCAATTGCTCAGAGGCAAGTTTGGTCCTTTTTGATCCACAACTCTTTGCTACAAACATATATAAAAAAAGCTGAGTCCAAAAGTCATTATATAACTTTGAAATTGCAAAATATTTTTTCAAAAGTTGATTTTTTGTCTCATGAATGTTTTGAATTGTGGGCTTGGAATGTCGAGAATGGGTTATTTTTCAAGATATTTTGGAGACTTCTTCGAGATGTTATTTTGCTCCCATGACCGCTAACCCATCATGGCAGGTAGCATTCACTCACAAGCATATAGGTTAGGGAAAACCATTTTTTCCATTGCATCTTGCATACTAGCCTTTGTTCAATGATACATTAGCCATAGGGTTGACCCCATCATGTCTTGGTTAGAAAACCATGTTCACTTGCTGATTTTTAAATCATGATGCGATGGTAGAGACATCCTTTACATGGGTATCTTAGTTAGAGTCTCGCTAACATTGGCTGCCTATGCTGCTATACTAAGTAGGCTTGGGAGTCCTCTTTAGTCCCGCCATGACTTGTGCATTGAAGACACATTCTCCTTTCTTCTATGTTTATTTCTGACCTTATACCCTAGAGGCTCCTTTGTGTTGAGTTGTACTACTGCATTGCATTTTGACTATTTTCACCTTTTGGCCTTAAGTCGGCTTGACTTGGACTTGTGTTTAAGCCATTCATTTGACCATGTCTTCTACAAAATCAACCATGCAATCACTTAGCTTTCGCAACTTGACACATCCTTTAACCTGTGGAAGGAACATCCCTTTGAGTGTCCTTGACCAGTTTCGCCTCCCTGCATTGAGCATAGGATTGTTCCCATCCAAGGAACTAGATCATCTGTTTCTCTGACACTCGTTCTTTCCACTGTACTATAGCATTATTTTATTTCTTTTTCTAGCTTGAAGAAAAAGACAAAAAAAAAATTATATATTCCAAAAGGAGTGGGAATGAGACAAAATTTCCATATATTGTTGGCAGCTAGAGTCAGTGGTGTCGCCCTTAAACAAAGCACTCAAAAGAAAGTCCCTCCTCCATTTTGGGCGGGATTTAGTTTGACTTATGTATGCCTTAACCTTGTTATTGAGTTAGTTCTCCTCTGATTGGTTACCTCTCCCAATCATATGGAGAGTTTTCTCGTGCCTCCTACATGACGAACTTATACAGAGTTATCATATGATGCCATATAGTCATCATTGAGTCATGCTTTTGTTAAAGGGAAGTAAGCTTGAGTCGGCCTCTCTACGATGTCCCTTATCCTATTTTTCAGTCAGCCATCCCTGGTTGTCAGTGTCATGTTTGTCATCACATCAATTATATTGGTCCTTTGCTTGTGCCAGTTTGAGAAGTTGTCCATTGACTTCTTGCTGGCGGGTCTTTTCCTTATCAATGATGACAAATTGCTCTGAGAGTAGCCCTAGAACTGCACCGTGGCCCTATTTTCATTATTGATAGGTCACCTTGTGCTCAACATTGATCAGTATCATGGGTCTTTGACTGAGTGGTTTCCCTTGTGTTCGACATTAGCTTTCATTATCACACATTGGGATTCATGAAGTGCCTTCATTTCCATTTAACCCCATTAGTGGATTCCTCGCCTCTGTGTCAGCTTTCATTATTGGTTGGTTCATAGGGTTTCTATCGTGCGCTAGCTACATCTTGTGTAGGCTGAAAATGTGCTTCATTTGGGTTACTACATCTTTTTCGTCTAATTCCTTCCACGTTATTGGCCTATGGGTTACACTCGTGCTAGATTGATGAAGGATGCCTTAATGCCTTCCTTCTAGCAGATCGTTTCCTATCGACTATGACTCATTGCTCTGGGACAAATATCTAGAGTCCATTTTGTAGTACCTTGGGGTTTGCAGTCATTAGTGGCAGATTCCTTCGCTATTGATAGTGGGAAACCATCATTTTCCCATAATTGATAGATTCTTCTAGGTGTTTGACTTCAGCTTATTCATTCGCACTTGTTAGATTGTACTAGATACCTTGTCTCTCATTATCATTATCAGTGAGTAGTCTCACGTTTGCTAATGGTATACATCAATGACTGGTAATCAAATGATTTCTCACATGGCTTACCTCAGATCATTGATTCCCATTGTGTAGAAATGTACCACAATAGTCGGTGAATACCTTGGGTTGCATCAGCATGTTTTGGTTCACTTGTCAGTTGCTCATGTTACTGTTAGTTGACACCATCCACTGTGTATGTTGTAGTTCTTCACAGCAACATCTTATATGCTGGCATCTGAGTTGCAATGTAGTATCATTTTATTTCATCATGCTCATTTGGTACTATTGGGATCAGTGTTTGATATCAGTGATCAGCTTCATTGATCATCTTCTTATATGTGATATTCAAACATGTACTTTTTTATTCACGATCACATGATCCGTTATCTACTTTTAGTTCTTTATAATTGTATACATATTGGATGTTCTTGCACTTGATATGTGAACATGCTTTACTTTCTCTGAGCATGGGTATGCCCTCCTCAGACAACAGTTTCTTTCTGATCTCTTTTTGATGGCTTGGCAAGCTGAATTCTGGTGAAGTCATTCTCAGTCTCAGCAGGGTTCTTTCCATATACTTAATACATTTCGGCCATCATGTACCCCTTCTGACCTCATATATTAGGGGGCATATATTATGGCACCATTTACCACCCTTGGTATTTGTGATGCTTGTTTTATGGCCTAGGGAAACCCTTCCTTCCAGACTTGGTCCAAATATTTTTAAAACAATGTTTTATTCCTTGTACACTACTTTTCCTTGAGATAAAAGCATGTATGCATGGGTTAGTCAATACCCAACCCATGTATATGTGTTAAAACACTTGAAAAATTAAATGTCCATAATTTTGGGTGGAGTTCACAAATTTTACCTGTTGATTACCTCCTATTACCCATGGCCCAATTGTTTCCCAACTAAAAAACTAATTGGGAGAAGTATAAGTAGACTTCTATGGGAAGGTCTTAAGGAGGAGAAGGGATAGAGTTATTACACTGAGATTATCCCTGACTGAGTCTGAAGTATTCCTGTGCTTCATGCGCTTCCCCAAGTTTCAGGAAACCCGTGTTTCCTTGATTGTTACTACTCTCCCTCTTACTTGAGATATCATGGTATTAGTTATGGAAGGAGGTTGATGAAGATTAGGACTGGACGAATTTGGAGGACGGTTCCGATTGGAGCTGGAAGAAGAAGACCTAGGTGAATTCTCTTTGTGTTATTTATAGCTTTCTATAATAAAAACAAGCGTTTTCTTATTTCCGAGATTAACTGTGTTTATGCATCAGATACTGTTGTAATTCATATGTGAATATTATTTTGATGTATAACTAATCATTTGCTTATATGATAGAAAGTTAGTTTCATTAAAATGCTTTATCTATATAATGTTATGTATGTTCAAATTGAATAATTTTCAAGTTTGGAAAACATCAAAGGTTGCAGAGGGTTTGAACCATGTAGGATCTACCCAAATGAAGGATATCTAGGTATGTTTGCAATCACATAGTTTGTTTATTTAGGCATTTTGCCTGAGTTGTATGAGTGTTTATTATTGTAGTTTTCTCTTCCTCTGTTGGGGTTCCAACCGAAAGCCCTAGGGTACTTATTCCCGTAACAGTATGTGGATATAAATATTTCATTTAATGAAATATAATTTCATATATTTGTGGTTCTCATGAATTGTATTTGTATGAATGTATGGATTTTACTTTGTGCATGCTCTAGATTTCACTATAAGTAAAGTAATTTTTTAATATGAAATACTTTTGTAAAACAAATAAAGGGCTTGATGATGAAGCAATTTGTTGTGTGATCTAGAGAAGGTCAATTTCCAGGAAAAGTCAAAATTTCCCACATCACATCTCTTCTGGCCAGAGTTCCCTTAATTCTAAATAGCATTGAAGCATTGTTATCTCAGGTTTCTAGAAATATTCCTTTCTTGATTTTTGGATTATAATCCATTTTTTTCTTCAATGGTTGACTCTTTTTTATGTTAGTCAATAATTTTCTCCACAAACCTTGACTATGAATCTTATGTATCCTTTGTAACGAGTAAGTATACAAAGTGTGAAATTATCACTTCCTAAATATGCCCTTTATAAGTATAAATATTTTCTTTTTCGAATAATCATTCTTTAGCTTTCGTAATATCCTTCCTTTTTATATTCTTATCAAAATTAGTTTTAAATGTTACCTCATAAAATAAAACATGAACTCTTTATGAATACCCTTTTCTTTAAAATCCCTCATGACTTTCCAAAACGTTGAAAATAATACTTGATAATTATGTTAGTCCACTTATATCTTATATAACCTTTTTATCATTTAGAATGGAATAATACAAAGTGTTGTTTTGAGTATAAGCAAGAGTCACAATTTTTTACCATTGGCTATAGCCCAACTCTTTAAATTCAATAATGCCTTGTGTCCTTGGAATTTTGAAGACATGACAACCTCGGATGATCGTGATAGGGTTGGTTTAAATTAAAATCATGGGGAGAGTTATACAAGATGGGTGGCAAGATATTGGCTACAAATGGGGATAGCGGTGGAACATGAATAGTGGTGTCGGCATAAGATTTCACATAAGTGGGGGATTGTATCTGTAGCAACGTTGACAAAGGAATTTGTGGTGGACAACAATGGTTATAGTGGGGTTCGGAGGCCAAAATCATTGTCGTGGCTGTGTCATTTTTTTTCTATTATGACTATTATTATTGTTGTTGTTATTGTTGTTGTTGTTGTTGTTGTTGTTATTATTATTATTATTATTATTATTATTTATTTTAATATATAATCCTTCTTTTATATCTAATTTTTTTTTTTTAATAACATATATCTTTCAATAATTCTTTTATTTATTTTATTATAAATTTTATCATTATATATATATATATATATATATATATATATATATATATATATATATATATATATCTTCTTGTAAATATAAATATATAGTAATATAAACAATAATAATCACAATAATAATTTGTTAAATAATTATTATTATACTAAAGAGTCATGTCTCTAAATGACATGACCATTCTTGAAGGGGTACCTGCCAAGGTATAAAAGCAATCCCTCCTTTCTATCACATCATCTCACATCACTTGTATTCAAACATTCTTATATAAATATATTATTTGTCCCATGATGGAAATTTTTATGTTCAAGATATTCTAAATATTTTGTTGCATATATGAACCTTGTTCATTACATTGGTATCATAACGTGTTCTTCCATTATTGACCTTTGGCTTTCAACTCTTTATCAAGCCTGTGCCATTGTGATTGGGAATTTTAGCAACAAAAATCTTGTCGGATCTTTTCCATTCTATTGTTAGGCCTTTGGCCATTTAAAACAATAAAAATATTAAAAACATATTAAAAAAAAAAAATTGGACAATTTCCTACAAAAAGAAAAAATAATGCTATAGGATGTTACATTGAAGCCAAATTAATAACATCAAGATGTAAATGATATCTAAAAAAAAATCTTCAAGAAAACCATAAGGCAATGAAAAATATGCAAAAAGAAGTTCAAAATTTTATCGTACATCGAAACAAAGAAGCTACTCACCTCAAGGACCAAAGTGAAAAATTAATAATGTAAATTAACAAACTTAAAAATGATAAAATTTCAATGAAAAATAAATTAGAATAACTTATCACAAAAGAATCATCTATGGCTTTAGACATAACAATCTAAATTGGAGAAAAAGGAATGAATACTGATCTAGAAAATATCACAATGCAATAAGATAGAATCTCAGTTAAAGTAAAAACATATTTAAATATTGCAAGTGAAATAATGGAGACCTCAAGTGAAGAAATATAAATTAACAAGGTGACTTTCATAGCTAAAGGAAATCAGATACTTGAAGTAACTAAAATAATACACACAATTAGGATCAAGGCAAGTTAGATCACAAGAACTTCTTATTAACAACCAAAACATAAAAGCATGCATCTTAGTTAGTATTTAAATCCATATCATATAGATAAGTGACAAGTGACTTATGTTCCAAATAATATCAATGTCACCATATTTGTATCTTATGATGAAATATCATCTAAATATCCAATAATCATAAAGTTCCACAAAATATTGATTTAAGATAGGAAGATCCCTTCTCAGTTCAATATTTTTTTTTTATCACTTAGAGTATCCTATCATCTTGTATCATTGAAGATGACAACTCGAAGAATTCTAAAGGATGCAAATATATTACATAACAAATAAATAGATCACACACCATGTTAGAAATAAGCTTTGAGAACAAAGATTTTCTGAAGAGGAAAGAAATTTCGTAAATATAATATAAATAATAATATTAATAATTAATTAAAGAATGATTAGTATACTAAAGAGGCATTTATTTGAAGGACATGACCATTGATGAATGGGGCACCTACTTAGGTATATAAGCGGGACCTCATTTGTATCACATAATCAATGATCACTTGTGTTCAAACATTATTATATAAATATATTATTCGCCACATGATGGACATTTTGATATTCGATATATTTTGAATATTCCATTGTGTATACGAAACCTATTTATTACAATAGGCTAGAACTTGATTGAGGAACCAACCTCAAAATATTGAAAGCAATTGCTCACTATAGGCTACAACTTGATTAACTCTCTAGCCTGAATAAGGCTCCAACCTCAATGATGAGCAAGCTCCAACCTACTTTAGGTTTCAATTTGATTGAGGATCGAACCTCAATGGAGGTGTTATCCTCCACAATATCCCAAGGTTGAGAAAGGAGATCAAAGGAGGTAACCTCAAACCACTTATGGTTTAGCAGCTAGCCCTACCAAACAAGAGAAGGCTCTCTCTATGAGCTCACAACCAATTATTACTAGAGTGGGAAAAGATGTTAGGCTAGTTATTTCAGCTTAAGGGTTTTGAAATTTATAGTTTTACTGGATCAGGAGTCAAAATCAGGGAACTAGATCGAAATATCAAAGGTTTCATCTATAAGAGATATAAAGGAGAAGGGTAGGTATGAATTTGTGATACCTTAGGCTTTTTTCGATGTAGTGTACGGTGGAAAATCAAATATAAACATGAGCATGAAAATCATGAATTCATTTATTAGAAGATAGGCGACATAAACATGAAGTTCCTAACAAAACAATGCTTAAAACTAATAATTATGTTTAAAATCTCTTAGGAAAATGACGGAAAATAATATACATGGAAAGAAGATGGATTTATCATTCATATAAAACTATCACAGAGAGAAAATGTTATCACAAACTCAGCACAATAATTCCTAAATAATAGTTATGACTTTCCTTCAATTTCCTGTAAAAACTGATAAAGTATAATCTCCAAGAGTTCTACTCACTGATGTCCATCCCTTTCTCTGACTAAAAGCTAGATACATATAGACTGAAAAAACATTTCCCCTCTCTCAAGTTCAAATACTTCAGCTTAGGAACTGATTATATGAAGTGCTAAAAAAAACCCTAATGTCTACAGAGGTTCAAACAAATCCTCTTGTTAAACTTTGACTGAACTACTCCTCATAAATGAGGCCTAAATTTACATGAAAATTACTCAAATGAGCTTATTTACCTCCTATTACATCATTTCAACTCATTAAAGAATAGTTACATCACAAAAAGTAGAACTAGACTAATCAAACTGAGAAACAGTAGTCCCAGTAAAAGACAACAAATTTCTCTAAAAACACAGTGTTCCTGGAGAGAACATAGTGAGCAGCTTGTGAGGGACTTATGGAGGGCTTCTTGTGCTCCAAAGTTACTTCATGATAGCTCATTGGAAATCTTTGCTTTTCTAGTACACCATAGAGTCCTCAAGTACTGAAAAATACTGACTCTAGCAATTCAAAAAGCAATTCTTCCACTGATACTCCAAAAAAGTAGCGTGTTGTTCAAAAAGAGGGAAAAAACATGTTTTTTAGGCACTTTTTGGACTTTTTGACCTGCCAGATCATGTTGTAGTAGAAGTCCAATTTTCTAGGATTGATGTAGAGGTTAAAAGGCATCCAGAAGACTAAGACATTTGTCAAATAGGAGCTCCCAATAAAATCATAGCGTGGGCCATGCTACCTTTTCTAGCCAAAACCTGCTAAAAACTGGAAAAATGCCCAAAAACTCAAAAATTGCCAAAATTGCTCAGAATTTTCTCCATTAACCCTCTGAAAGGTAAGTAAAACTATCCATGATACATCAAAAAACAACTCCAAGTTATCCTTCTTCTTTATCTTCTTTAGGGTTTTCTTGGGTTTTTCCTTAATGCTCTTAACCCTAATTTGAAAAATCTTGTTTTGGGTGTAGTAATGTCTAGCCATGTGCCTTTGCAAGTTGGTGGCCCTATTGGCCCTTTCCAGGAGTTTCTCCAAGGGGCAATTAAACTTTTCCAGAAAAGACTCTTTGTCTTTCTCAACATCTTGTTCAATGGATGGGTTAATGTTTTGCTGCTCCATAGGTGTAGATGGTTCACTTATTTGGTCCCCTTTCCTTTTCTTGCCCTTGGTTCAGGGCCTCTTTAGCTTGAACTGAACCTCAGTGTCCTCCGTTTGTTCTCAATCAATGAATTTCTCACCTTTTCCTAGCTCATCCTCTACACCCATTGTACGTTTTGACATTAGCATTTGATTCACTTTAAGTTTCCTATTTTCCTGCTGTAAAAATGTGATCATGTAGGTGGCTTTAGGCAAATCATACTTCAAATATATAATATTAGTCTCCTTTTCCATGACAAGCTACTTCAATGGTTTTCATTATTTTTCATGAACATGCTCATGGAATGATATCTCATGGTGATGTGGAGATGCTTCCCTGTCAACTGAAGAAGGCTTATCCCTTTCCTCTCCTCTAGGAGAAAACATAAGCCTCTTCCTTCTGATGTAGGTCTGATTGATTTCTACCCTAGGTGTCTTCTTAACTAGAGCTCTGCTAGATGAGCCAACCTCCCTGAGGTTGAATTATGCTGGTGGTGTATTGCATCTAGTAGGCTAACAAGTGGAAGGCAGAAAAATTGTCGACTGCATGAAGTTTTCCCAAGAGATTTTATTTTGTCTAAGATGGTGTAGGGCAATCATTTTAATCAAAGCATGGTGGTAGAGACTAACTTGGTGGTCACCTAATCTATTTTTCACTTTCATTGCCATCTTGACCAAATTTCTATAAAGGTAATGAGGTAGGTCGAGAGGCTTTACATCAGTAAAGTGCATCAACAATCTGAAATGATGCTTATACACTACTAAAAACCTGCCCTCACATGTAAAATATTTCATGGTGAAATTCATTGATGGATAAAATATTTCAAGCAATAGTCTAAACGGAAAAAAAACTCTTGGGAGCCTCTTTGAACTGAATTTTTATGAAAGCCCTGTAATTTGAAATGTCCAAATCTCAGTTTTAAACCATTTTTCCCCATTGTTTGGTATCTTTGTTGCAACATATATTCTCTCTAATGAAATGATGAATTTCACCTCTACAATATTGACCTTATCTCTTCTAAGTTTTTCTGCAAATAGACTGGTTAGTTTAGCAGATAACCTATTTGTTGGATTCGCTCACAAAACCTTAGGCAACCACCATTCTAGAAACATTGCTTAGAAACCTTAACATGTTTCCTCCGTTGTTGTAGGTTTTCTTTTCAGCTTCCATGTTTCAAATGTTGCACAACAAACTACGCTATGAGGAATGGAAAAGAAAAGGTTTTAATGATGGAAAACTAGGGATTTAGGTTTTTTGATTTGAGGTAAGGGGAAATAGGAGTTAGCAAGGGAATTAAGTAATGGGAAATATTTTGGAGGTGGGTATGGGTCTCAGGGACCTTAGGGAAGTGAGAAATATGATAGGGAGTGATCGGAAGGAAAGTGTTATAGACATATTTGGGCACTACAACCCCAATCACATATGTACATAAACTAAGGGCTTCTAAGCCCCTAAAAATGTTGTTTCATACCCTAAAGGATCAAGGTCAGTTTATTACATCATTTCGTAGAAGTTCTCCCTGAAAAACTGCTCAGAAATGGTCAAAATTGGACGATACAGACTGCTCCATGCTGAGGGTGCGATGCATCTCACCTGTTACAAATAGAGGGTGCGATGCATACTGAAAATCCCTTCTGTAGGGTGCGATGAGCAAGAGCAAACAAATGGCAGAGTCAGTTTGCTAGGTTGAAACCTAGAGAATCTTCTAGAAACTACTCAGTTGACACTTGCCTCTCTGAATTCACCCAAGGATGAGTGAGAGATCATGGAATCTCGAAGTGGAACCAAGAACTATCAGAGAAATGACACTAATCAAAATCCCAGAAGCTGACTCTCCCACCTACAAATATCTATATATGGATCCCTCATCCTAGAGATCCAAAGGCTGGAATTTTGTATTTTGTAAGGAAGTGTTGTTGGTTTCTTTGTGAAACATCATAGTGTTGGGTGATCTAGCTTTTCATGAGGTGAAGAGAGCTTTCATGCTAGGAGGATGGTGTTAGGTCAAACCAATGGGTTGTAATCCTCTCTTCTACTACTTCTATTAATAAAGCTATTTGAGTTTTCCTCCATATTCTTGTATATTTCTGAATCTTGTATTGATATATGCATTCGTATGGTTAATATATATATGATCCTATTTTTTATGGTTATAGATCTCTATGATTTGATGGTATTATGTTGCTTTGTGTTTCTTTGAAGCGAGACAAGTGAGGAAGGAGTGGAAAATCCCTATCAAAGGAGGAAGGAAATAAGCAAGGAGCCAAGCGAAAGACTGAGGTTGGTACTCTCTGCTTCTCTCTCATCTATCTCTTATAAAGGAAAACACAAGTAAATTTAGTTTGTTTATTTCTAAGATAGCTAGTCGTCTTAGTGGGACTAGCAGCTTTAAATGGACACTAGTTTTCCCAATAACAAAATGGTGACACCACTGGGGAACGAATAGTTTGATTGTTAGTCATTGTTGTTTTCTTTATAAACTACAGTTGGAGCCTGAAGTTAAGCCAAATAGCCTTCGAACTGCTTTTAATATGCAACTTCAAAGTAGATCAACACTTCTTTAGTCAATCTCTTGGTTATTCTATGAACTAAACATCTGACTTGCAAACATCCTAAGTGCCCTGGTGGTAGCTCAAATAACCTCATTAGATCATCCCCTATACTTTGTGTTTACTGCCTATCATTAGGTCAGCCTAAATCCCTGAACTAAGCTGCAAACTGTAAGCAAAGACCAAGCTCAATCTCATCCTTAGACCATTGCATTATCTCTCATTAGCAGTATAGATGCATTGCACCTCTCGTGTGTTGCAGGTGAGATGCATCCCTGTTTCCCTGTGTTACAGGTGCAATGATTAGGTGAGACTGTTTCTGCTTCCAGATTTTGGTTTTCTCTTCATTGTCTTTAGCTTTATTCAGTAGTTTTGTTGTCTGTGATCAGTATATCATTGTTGAAACTCTCTTCCTTTGCATTATTCAGCCTCCATTGATAAAGAATTGTAAACGTTTTTATGTATTTTTCGTCATTTATAGTTGTCCTTTGCAAATAGTAGCTTAATCGAACTATCATCTTTTGATTTGAAAGTGTTGCAAGTGTCATTTTCAGTCAAAGAAAAGAGTGTCGTAAAGTCTTCCCCTTTTAGATAGTCGATTACACTTTTGTTGTTGTATTTGAATTGAATCATCAATTCTCTGAAGTGTCAAAAGCAGTTTTCAAGTCGAAATTGAAAGTGTTGTCTTAGTCTTCCTTCATTTTTGAACAAGAAATTGCTAAAGTTTCACTTTGAGAAAAGATAGCTCAGATCTGTACTTAGTTTTCTTTTTGTCATTATCACATTAAGGAAATTGAAAAACAAATACATGCATGTGCATTTTAATTTATACCGCATCCCGAAATTGATTTAGGATAGTGCATCTTAGTGTGTCCTCTCTCCTCTATGTTGAAAGGATTTTACTTCTCTTTCCTTAGTAGCTAGGATTTTCATTACAGAAGAAAGTAAACCACTGTTTATCATCTTAGATTGCATATTTAGGAATTGTATATCTACATCACGCAGTGAACCTTCAAGGCAAACTTCTTAAGAAAGGTCAGCTGTAAAATAAATTTCAATGAACATAAAAATGCTTTGGAACCTAACGCACAACATCTAGAAATCTAGGCTAGAGACATATTTTGGCATTGTAAAGCCTAGTAACTATCATTTTAATCATAGGTTGGGTGATTCCTCATCTTTGATATGACAAGTGCCAGTAAGGACTTTTGCTCCCATGTACCTTTGAGTATATATTGGGAGACCACAATAGGCTATATCCTTTATCCTTAGGAAGCTGTGTCTACCACCCTATCGATCACAATGCACTGAACACGACATTCAGGAAGATTCACTACCGTACGTAAAAGGTATTTTGCAGTTTTGTGATTGGTTTCGTAATCCCTCTGTCTAGATTTCCAGAGTAGTCACTTTCGTTCCTTTTCAGACACCTTAAAAGAAAAGGTCCATCTGAGCACTTTTCACTTCAGGCTCATTAAAAATCAAAGGCAACTAGAGTCATCTTTAGCTTTTTCTTGACTCTTTAAAATTGAAAAAGCAAGTTGTGTCAAAGTGTCATAAAATTTATTTTAATCGGAATAACATCGTTGTTCCCTTGTTGGTCTTAGGTTGAGAAAATTGAGTCAACCAATCAAGGATTTTCCCTTGGGGGGAATCCTAGTCCCTTCTCCTCTTAGGGAGATGTTGGTGCACCTCATATGGCTCCATTGTCCCTTCTAGGACTTACAATTGGCCTGGCAGATGATGCTATAGCTACCCCCCAACCTTCTACTTTGTTTGTTTCTCCCTCTCCTTCTTCCTCTTTGCTTGTTGAAGCTAGTAAAAATAAAAACCAAGTAAATGAGAAGAAGAAGAAAGGAAAGGAGAAGAAGAAGAAGAAGCTAACAGTGAAAGGGGTCAACCATGCATTGTCTAGCAAAAATCCACACACTGCACCATCCAAACCTAAATCTCCATGTGTCATTTGTAAAGAAGACCATTATCATCGAGATTGTCCTTGCATCCCATGGATCTTAAGGGGCTGGTCTCCCCGCTTGCACAATCCGATGTCCTCAACCTTTGATGATCATGTTGAAAGTACACCATCAACTAGTGAAAATGAAGTCAATGGACAAAAAGAAAAATATAAATTTCCTTGTAAACTATGTGAAGGCGATCATGCCCTCCATCATTGTCCCTTCCTGGATGAAACTAAAAGAGTCTTGGATAATTGTCCTGCTTCACTGCTACAGTTTCCTCTTGGATACAAGAAATTCTTGCAAAGTCCATCACTAGTTGAAAATCTGACTCACACACCTTTGTTGTCATTCGAAGCACCTATCATTAAAGATAAACCCTCTAAGTCCACACAGGACAAAAGTCAACAGGTTGAGATGGTATTCGGCCCAGTCTTGTCTTCAGAAGGCCTACCTTCAGATGATATAGTCACCAAAGAGAATGAGAACGACATCATTCAAATTCTTTTTGTTAACATAGACTCCGATGAACCTATGGGAAATCTACCCATTCCTTTACCACAGGAAGGATGTTCATTAGAGATTCATCTGGCCATCTATTCGGTCCCTCCTCCAAGCAAACTAGTTGTTTCCTTCGATTGGAATCTACTAGGGAGACCCCGCCTACCATCTAATGTACCATTCTGAATCATAGTACAAGCTTATAGAATGATCATGGTTGGTACAATCATAGATTAAGGGGCCTTCATGAGTATCCTTTCCTTAACTACTTGGAAAGCACTTGGTTCACCATTGCTTTTGCCTGAGATTCGAAATCTATCAGGCTTCAACAAAGGAACCAGTCGACTGTTAGGGATCCTTCCAAATTTTCCTATAGCTTTGAGAAGGAAAACCATTTATCTGAACGTGATGGTAGTCCAAGGGACATTAGATTATAATCTAATCCTTCGACGTGACTACATTTATAGCATGGGAGCTATTGTTTCCTCACTCTTTAGAGTGATGTGTTTCCTATATGAAGGCAGAGCGGTCCAGCTCATGTACCAGCTTTCATTTCTTGGTTGAGACATGGCTAATAGTCAAATGCCATCCCTAACTGGTCCTTTTGCTCAAGGAATGTATCATCAACCCGCAGTCCCTCCACCTGATGAGATTGAGTGATTCGGTCAATGTGACTAAACTGAGGGGGCATGCACCCTGGTTTGCTTCAACAGGAAAACCTCAGATATAAGGTAGGTTTCCTCATAGGATATATGACCAATCTGACATACTCGTCCATTTAGGAAAATGGGATCAATCTGGATATAACATTTCCTCATCGAAGGTTATGTGATTGGAACTGACACCATTAACCTTTGTCTATTTCAATGGACAGAGCTAAGGAAGTGCTTCGTTGGTAAATGCAGACAAAACAATCTTTCTAACGCGAGAAATTCCATATGGTAACCTGGAAACTCTACTTCTATTTATATCTGGGGGCATGCAAACCTTTTGCATGCAAGTGAAAAGTGACCTTTTATTTTCATAGTTTGTAGGCTTGTTTTCTTAGTTTGTAGGCTCTCAACCCTTTAACCTCATAGGTTGGTCGTTCCTAGGTTGCATAAAAAATGTTCCAGAGCAAAGTTGCACATGAGGCGAGCTCCCTAAAAGATGAACCTACTGATAAGAGATATCCTTATTATACGACTGGCACAAGCAATGTTTCTGTAAAGTTAAAGCTCATTCAAAAATAAACCTAGTTATGAGCACATGTTCCCCCAGAGTTTAAGCTCAAAACCAATAAGAATTAAATTTTCCAGTAACCAAATCTCCCCTCTAGTCAATCTCACATCCCACACAACTACCATGACAATGACAATGAACCACACACACAATGGAGATAAGATGCTCATAACCAACAAGAATTTAATTCTTTTACTCACCAAATCTCCCCTCTAGCTAGTTTCACATCCCACACAACTACCATGACAATGAGAACACACACAATGGATATAAGATGCTCATAAGCAACAAGAATTAATTTTTCCACTAACCAAATCTCCCCTCTAGTAAATAACCTCTATGATCGCATTACTATCATCTTTTGAGCCTTGGTCCTGTTCTTACCATCACCTCCACTTTTTAGCCGATCATTCACCTCCACTTGATTGTTTACCCTTTTGAGGAACAGTTGCAAAGAGTGATTCTATTAGCCACTTTCTTTACACTGCCATTATTTGAAAGTTCCAAACCTTACCTAGAGCCAGCGGCTACCTGAAAATATCACTCATTCCTCAAACATGAGTCTCTTTTAAGCTCTTTTTAGACTCATAAAATATAAAAACATTGCCGAGTAATTGGCCTCTCCAGCTCATTAAAGTCATTGGAAGTGCCATCCCTATAGATTTTAATCTTTTTGGACCTGAGGGATCATTACACAAAAAGATCGAGCACTTGTCTCTTTTAGATTGTTAAAGTGATCGGAATAGTCATCCCTTTCCTATCATTTTATACTTTTTTGGACTTAAGGGATTATACTACGAAAAGGGATTACT
Organism: Pinus taeda; assembly: GCA_000404065.3. Taxonomy (NCBI): domain Eukaryota; kingdom Viridiplantae; phylum Streptophyta; class Pinopsida; order Pinales; family Pinaceae; genus Pinus; species Pinus taeda. The sequence continues at coordinate 58,247 of APFE030679728.1, forward strand.
AGAGTTTATTTTCCATCTCCTTTCAGACTCTCTAAAATTGGAAAGGTTGGAGTCATCTTTGTCGTTAAACTCATTGAAACAATAGCGACAAACTTGTCCATTACAGACAAGAGCGAGTTTCACTATCACTAGGCTCGTTAAAACATAGCGACAGGTTTGCCTGAAGGGAAAATCATAGAACAAGCATATGTTATCCTCCTCAAGCTTGACCAAAATAAAGAGGTATTGGTTAGAAATTACTGGGGAAAAATTGGGAAGAAAACTTGAATAAACTTTATTGGTAGCAAGTCACTCTTGAACATGACACTTTCACTCCATCGCCATGATTGAGTTAGGTTGGGTTATTCCATTTACTGGTCATATCACCATTGGTCCTTCGTACCATCCATTTTTGGGGTTAATGCTACCAATCCATTTCAGTGTTACTGATATGTTCAAGAGAAGTCGCTTAGAGAATTCACCAACCCAGCTTACACCTCATCCACTGCGATACCTTCACGCTCCATTCTTTCATGACCATCACCCTGAACCTTGTATCATCAGATCGTTTTCACCTCTGCAAAATCATTTGCTCCATTCCATGTCATAGATGTTGGATTCATTAAGGCCCTCCTACAATAGGTCACTTCTTGTTGACATCAACTCATTATCCAAGAAGTCGACTTAGGAACAACCCTTTCAGTACTTTGAAGCTTGCATGCCTCAATGGGAACTTTCTCACTTCCGGCGATAGGTATACATCAATGGTCTTCGACCAAAAGATTTTACGTGGTATTCAACATCGACTCATGTATTCACAGCACGTGAATTGTACTACAGTACCTTGAGGGTCATCATCATTATGGGTTATTCCTCTCACGCCTGTTAACAGCTTACATCATTGGCTGGTAATTAGGCAATGTCTTTCCATGTTCGACATTAGAACATCTTTTCACATGGATCGACTTGTAATTCGGGCAAAGATTGAATGAATTTGAAGACCCAAGATCTAGTTTCATCCATCCGAGCTGCGATATATTTAGGAAAATAAAGACATCAATTGTTCATCATAGCTGCATAGATAATCATCCAAGCTAAGGGATGATGGCCCTACCATAATCATCAGTCTACCACATAGACGGTTGTTTGTCCTATGTACATGAAAATGAATTTATAAATCTAAGTATGGGAATTCCCGACTCAGATAGATCATTAAAATGTTATGAAGATAATTTATTGTATTGTATCTTATTACAGGTCACCTTCTAGTTCAAAAAACCTCGGATCCTCATGATAAAGCATTTCACCCGACATCAGAAGATTTATGACCTCATGCTTTAGGGGGAAACTGTTATAGACATATTTGGGCACTGAAACCCCAATCACATATGTCCATAAACCAAGGGATTATAAGCCCCTAAATATGTTGTTTCATACCCTAAAGGGACAAGGTCAATTGATTACATCATTTCCTAGAAGTCCTCCCTGAACAACTACTCAGAACTGGTCCAAATTGGACCATACAGATTGCTCCATGCTGAGGGTGCGATGCCTCTCACTTGTTACACATAGAGGGTGCGATACATATTGAAAATCCCTTCTATAGGGTGCGATGAGCAAGAGTAGACAAATGGCAGAAGCAGTTTGCTAGGTGGAAACCCAAAGAATCTTCTAGAAACTGCTCATTTGACACTTGCCTCTCTGAATTCACCGAGGGATGAGTAAGAGATCATGAAATCTCCAAGTGGAACCAAGAACTATCAGAGAAATGACACAAATCAAAATCCTAGAAGCTAACTCACCCACCTGCAAATATCTATATATGGATCCCTCATCCTAGAGATCCAAAGGCTAGAATTTTGTATTATGTAAGGAAGTGTTGTTGGTTTCTCTGTGAACATCATGGTGTTAGGTGATCTAGATTTTCATGAGGTGGAGATGGTTTTCATGCTGGGAGGATGGCGCTGGGTCAAACCAATGGGTTGTAATCCTCTCTTCTACTACTTCTATCAATAAAGCTATTTGAGTTTTCCTCCATATTCTTATATATTTCTGAATCTTGTATTGATATATGCATTTGCATGGTTAATATATATATGATCCTATATTGTTTATGGTTATAGATCTGTTAGGCCCCTATACTACTACTGTAACCCCTTATTGTTATTAGTACAACCCACTTATTATATTGATGTACCCCTGCAATGCCCATATTGTTACTATTGTGCCCCATAGAAGCCCACTATTTTTATTATTGTGCCCTTACATTATTATTGTTATGTCGGCTCTGATCATGTTATAACCCTTTAGACTCCTATATATAGAAAGGAGGTATTTTCATTTGTATCATCCAAGAATTGTTCATTTATGTAATGTAAAGGAGGTTTCCCCCTCGAAGAGGCTGAATTCTAAGTCGTTGATCTATCTTTTCTATCTTTTCTTGAGCTGGTTTCATAACATTTGGTATCAGAGCTTTGGATTCTATGGTTTCGCTGCTCTGAACAGGTCATCGTGGCATGTTTGCTATAACATTTTTTCTGTGATGTTTCAAAAGCTAAAACAAAAACCCATTTGAGAAGAACTGGAGCTGAACCTTGAGCCTAAATTTCAGAGCTTTTCGCGATATATTTGCGGAGATATGATCTGAGGAAGTTGGTATGTTTGTATATTCCTAAATTACATTCCAAATAGGTGTCTTGGGGAAAATCGTCATAACTTTCTCTATGAGCATCAGATTGAAATTTCATCAGAAGGTACAGAAGGAGGACAGACTATAGTTTCTTGTATATATTTTTCAGAGCCAAAGGTCAAAATAGTGACTCGTGGCACTTCATACAAGTTCGCTCTACTGAACTAATCTGTAATCAGGTCACTGTGGGAGATTTCACATAACTCTTCTGTGGAGAATCCAATTTGGATTAGACTAGTGGCATTGGAAATAGGACACAAACGGCTACTGTAGGTTGGAATTTCAGAGTTACAGTCATTTCAAGATCGAGCTCCTAAAATCAAGAAAAAACAAGATGAGGTAGTTTGATGGCAAGGATCTGATAAATTAGATACTTTAGATGGAGCCATATTTTGATCTACATGGTGTACCACTATTACAAAAGGTATGTACTACATCTCCATATTTAGAACTAGATCAATTTCTATGGTATGAAGGGCTTTGTTCTCGTAAACAACTTGTTACGTGGTCAATTTTCACGGAGGAAATGATATCACAGAATGAGGATACAAAGAGCAACACCTTCTTTGGAGCAACACCACAACAATTGGAAATAGTAAAAGGGCTTTGTGACATAGTGGAAAGCAAAATTATGGAAACTAGGAAGCATACCCCTCACAACTATAAATATGGAAGCGTTGTTTCTCCTAGCCTTCCACAACCTACAAGGGTTACACCACAACAATTGGAAGAAAAAAGAGAAAAAGGGATTTGTTACAATTGTGATAGCAAATGCACTAAAGGTCATAAGTGTGCTGAGAAGAAATTATTTTACATAGAATATGAAGAGGAAGAAAAGGATCAAGAAACATCAAAAGAAGAGGATACACACCAGGACCCCACCCCAGAGAAAGAAGAAATGAGTCAGACAATATCCTATAAAGCATTGGCAATAATTACCACTCCTCAAACTCTCAAGATAGAAGGACATATCAAGAAGAAAAAGGTGCAAGAAGTGAAATATCACATCAAGAAAGAAGAAATGAATCCAACCATATCGTATAATTCATTGGTCGAAATTACCACTCCTCAAACTATCAAGATAGAAGGACATATCAAGAAGAAAAATGTTCAACAAGTGAAAGATCACATCGATCATCAAGAAATGAATCTGACCATATCTTGTAAAGGATTGGAAGAAATTACCACTCCTCAAACTCTAGAGATAGAAGGACCTATCAAGAAGAAAAAGGTTCAAGCAGTGAAAGATCACATCGAGCATCAGCAACAAGTTCTCCAACTTTTAAAGGATAGCGCCATTTTGGTGCAAAATCAAATGAAACAACAAGTAGATCAACATCATAGTGAAAAATGTTTTGATGTAGGTGATTGGGTATTTTTACTGCTACATCTCAAGAAAGCTATTTATGAGAAGGAAATGTTGGCAATACTACATGCACGTAAAAAATGGCGACCATACCGAATGGGAAGAATCTTCAAGAAAATGGATCATGATAGTCTTAAATACTTTTTAGAACAACTATTATCTTTAGAAGAATAGAAAAAATGTGTCACAAATATGTTGGGTTATGACTTTGACATCATCTATAGAAAATGGAAGCAAAATTTTGTTGCAGATGCATTCTCAAGAAAGGATGAGGATGTGTAAGCATTGTTTTCTGCTATTTCTATTATCCAACCACATTGGATAAACGAAGCAAGGGATGAATGGAAGAATGACAAAGAAGTATGGCCACTTATTCAAAATTTTCAAAATATCCCAATTCAAACAATATTGCCAGAAATTGAAGAGGAAGGAAAAATCATATTGGAACCTGGAGCAATCACAAAAAGAAGAATCCGACAGCTACGAAATCGATGAATTTCAGAGGATCTCATCAAGTGGAAGAACTTACCCGCTAAAGATTCCACATGGGAGGACAAGAATTTTATACAGAAGAATCAAGAACTACTCAAGCGTTGAGGACAACAATTTTTGAAGGAGAGGGGCATGTTAGGCCCCTCTACTGCTAGCGTAACCCCTCATTGTTATTAGTACAACCCACTTATTATATTGATGTACCCCTGTAGTGCCTATATTGTTACTATTGTGCCCCATAAAAGCCCACTATTGTTATTATTATGCCCTTACATTATTGTTGTTATGTCGGCTCTGATTACGTTATAACCCAATAGACTCCTATATATAGAAAGGAGGTCTTTTCATTTGTATCATCCAAGAATTGTTCATTTATGTAATGTAAAGGAGGTTGCCCCCTCGAAGAGGCTAAATTCTAAGTCGTTGATCTATCTTTTCTATTTTTCTTGATCTGGTTTCATAACAAGATCTCTATGCTTTGATGGTATTATGTTGCTTTGACTCTACAGGTGTTTCCTTGAAGTGAGACAAGTGAGGAAGGAGTGGCAAAGCTCTATCAAAGGAGGGAGGAAACAAGCAAGGAGCCAAGCAGAAGACTGAGGTTGGTATTCTCTGCTTCTCTCTCATCTATCTCTCATAAAGGAAAACACAAGTAACTTTAATTTGTTTGTTTCTAAGATAGCTACCCATCTTAGTGGGACTAGCAACTCTGAATGGACACTAGTTTTCTCGATAACAGGAAGCAAACAACTTTTACAAAGTCCACACTACCCTTTCTTTTGAAAACGTATTGTGGAGTTTTGGTTTTCCGGTAGAAGATATGGGGATGAATGGGAAGGGTTAGGAAAGATAGAGGAGATGTATATGAGTGTGAGGAAGGGTAGAATATATAGGGAATCTATTTTATTTGTGTGAAAATCAAACCATGGAGTAAAAACTGAAAATGTGGCATGGAATCCTAAGAGAGAGTTCCACACCCAAAAACTAAAAAAATTGATAAATGGAAGTGTTGATTACTTTGAACTTACTTTTACTGAGCTGGAGAGGCCTTCACTTGCTATAGAAAATGTTGGGAGTTGTTACTTTGCATCAAACTAAAGAAAATGTTGGGTGTGGAGCTTGATTATCTTCTGTATTCAAAGGTTTTAGCTAGATGTATACCCTAAGAAGAATGTACACCCCTCCACACGGGGGGGTGCCAGGGGGACTTGTCCCCGCTGCAGGGATCCAGGATCTAGCGATCCCCCAAAGGGGGTTTGAGGGCAGCGCCCTCGAAGCTAAAAACGGATGTAAAATTGCCTTGTAAAAGTCTAGTAATTTCTAGTCAATCTGGGCCATTCATTAGGCGGATAATCTGATGATAGAAGTTATGTTTAATTTAGGGTTTTTTTGGCCCTAGAAGGCAATGCCTCATTATATATGAGGGAATTGTATTGTGTCTACATATATCTATATTTTGAGTGAGGAGGAGAGAGGAGATTGAGAGAGAAGAGGGTGTTACAGTGGGTCTACTATCGGTTGTATCTCTTCAGTTTGCTGGATAATATAAAAGGAAGGATTGGTTGTTTCTACATCGACGTAGCCCAAACTGGGTGAACCACATATATCTGTGTCTCTCTTGTTTTATGCGTTTTGTGTGTTTATATTTATGAAATATTTTATGTGTTCCATTGCTTTGTAATATAAAATTTTCCAATAGAAAACACAGTGTTTTGCAGAAAATGTAGCGTGGAGCACAAAATGTACAAGCACGCTTGAAAATGCAATGAAATGGCAGAAAATGCAGCGAAATGGTTTGAAATGCACTTGGAAAGTAGGAATCGATGCTAAGTGAGTCTTGTGGGTTATGAATGATAAATTGGAGTCTTTTTTACATGTGAATGATCAAAACCAATGTTTGGAATGTCTTTAAAACTTACAAAACACTTTTTCTTGTATATCTCAAATGATGACAATATACCTTTCCTTTTGTAGCAATATCTTCATAAATGTTGCTTGATACCTTTTATTACGTTTATTTCATGACATTCTATATCCCTTGCTGTGAAGACTTAAGGCACATAACAATGATGGCTCTTTACTTTGAATTTGGACATAGTAATGGCAACACTGGTGGAAACCGTAGACCCATACTTATATGAGGAGAATTTAACTGATTCGAGACCAATAATGAAATGGCCATGAAAGCTAATGAGAACCATGATTATGAAATGGAGTAGCACTAACCTACATTGAACAACCAATGATCAAATTTTTTTTATTTGAATACCTACTGAAACCATAAAAAATTTGACCTAAGACCCAAGCAAAACTTTGAAAGAGCATATTTTGATCACTAGTGACTGACATCATTGATAGGCACTAACATTGGCTTGAACTGGGGATGGAAGCTCCTTTAAGCGGTGTTAAGAACACCATAGACCAAGTAGCCTTATCCATTGAGCATGGAGTCAAAAACAAAAAGACCAATCTCAAAACTTAAAACTAACCAACAAAACTTAAGAAAAAATGAAACCGACTTGACTTAAATCAAAAACTTAACTACTAACTCAACTTACTTACACATGGTAGCAGACCATCGGGGTCTTTGGGATTTCACCTCAGGCTTTAAATCCTGGTGATAACTGGCCACCTGCTAAAGATATATATACAATAATGTGAAATGATCCCTCCAATGTAACGAATCCATCAAATGGCTACTTACTTTAATGTTGCTCGTACTTTCCTTCAGCAGTCAGAAAAAAAAACATTGGCCACTCCAAGAGTCCACTAAATATGTGCTCATGATCAATAAATATAAGAAAAATTATCTTCCCAGATGGATGCAACAAATTGGCAATAGGTTATATAATAACCTAGATCGTTACCATATATTCAAATTCAGAAGAAATACAAGCACACTCTTCATTTTCTTAATCTAGAGGAAGATCATCATGTCCAAGAGGCTCTAAAACAACCTCTCCTTTAACATTTCTCTCCTCTTTATCATCTGCTTGAAATGTTTGATGATTATTCTCTACCATAATTACATTGTTTAAAACATTCACACATGGCAATTCAAAATTATGATTTGCATGAATATGCCCTTGTAATAGTGCTTCAGAAAATGGATGAGCTGGAGGGAGATATGAGTGGTGAGTGTCTATAGATCCTCGTTCATACATTTCATCAGAAACCTCATCTTGGTCTTCAAAAACCTAATCCTGAAATAATAACTCAGAGAAATAACAATCTAAAAAGACAAGTGAATGACTATCTTCATACCTCTCATCCAAAAGACAGGGTTTTGGATGCTCATGGAAAACATTAAATGCAGCAAAAAACTTCAAGTATATTTAATTCCTCATGTTCTTCAACAAGAAGGATATCAATATGATTGTCACAAGAATCAAAAACAACTTCTTGGTCACTATTTCCTTGCAAAAGTAGATTATCATTACCATAAGATGGTTCACTCCTTAAGTTTTCTATACATGCAGTTTTAGAGTTCTGACTTGGACCAATTTTTTCTCGACTATTACGATGCATATCTGTTTCATCTTCAAGCAAATAAGGATTTGATGAGCATTTTGAATGATCCTTTGTATCAATGCATCTAATCTCTGTTATTTTTTATTGTCAAGAAAATTCATAAAGGGCCTCTATGAGCTCATAATCTAGACATTCTTCATCTCCAAAAGTCTCTTCAAGGTATTGAATGAAGTTTTCATAAGATTCACAAAAATCTTCGAACGACGAGAATGAATTACGAGATTTTCCATAAAACTCAAAAAACGTTGTGTGGAATTATTTAAGAGAGAATAAGCTACCTAGCTTCAATCCTTCATACCATGTTCTTGCTTTTCCTTCTAGGGTAGACATAAGCATTTTAATCAAACAATCCTAATGAATCCTAATCCTAATCTTATGTATATTGCAATGAAATTTTATTAGATGCAGAATAGCCTTGTCCTCATTTCCATATATGAACTTGGGAAAATTAGTTTACTAATCTACGCAAGGAATTATATTTGGAAAACATTTTTGTGAGTACGATTCACAGGAGAATATCTTTGAGAAATTGAATCCATATTGAAAATAGTTGAGTCACGAAGAAGTTCTTCAAAATACTTTTTTTTGAACAATGGAGTCGCCATGAAAATTCTAAACCTTTGGATTCTTCGACACTGGAGTCAACAGGTGAAAGATGAACAACCTTTCTTGTGTCTAATTACTATTCACCATTATCAATCAGATCTGATCCTTGTCGTTCTGTCCTAGGCAAGATATGATATTTCGTTACCCAGTAATGGTGCAAAAATGTTATCCTCCAAAATATACCAAGGATGAGAAACGAGATCGAAGGAGGTAACCTCAGATCACTTAGGGTTTAGCTACTAGTCATACCAAACCAGAGAGGGCTCTCTCTATGAGCTCATAGCCAATGATGATTAGAGTGGAAAAAGATGTTAGGCTAGTTATTTTAGCTCAAGGGTTTTGAAATTTATAGTTTTATATACCAAGAGTGAAAATCAAGGAACTAGGTCAAAAGATCAAAGGTTTTAGCTCCAAGAGATATAAGAAGCAAGGTATGTATTCCTTTATGATACGGTATGGTTTTGTCGATATAATGTAGGGTGGAAAGGAAAATATAAAAATGAGCATGGAAAGCATGAATTCATTGATCAATAGATATGTGACATAAATATGAAGTTCCTAACAAAAGAAAGCTTAAAAATAAGAATTATGTTTAAAATCTCTTAGGGAAATCACTGAAAAGCATAGACATGGAAAGAATATTGATTTATCATTCATATAAAACTATAACATAGAGAAAACATTATCACAAACTCACAACACAAGAATTCCTGAATAATTGTTGTAGCTGTCCTTTGATTTCCTATAAAAATTGATGAAGTACAAGCTCCAATAGTTCTACTCACCGATGTCCAACCCTTTCTATGACTGAAAAATAGATAAATATAGACCAAATAACCATTTCCCCTCTCTCAGGGTTAATTCCTTCAACTAAGGAACTGATTACATGAAGTTCTCAACAAAACCCTAATCCATAGGGAGGTTCAAACAAATCCTCCTTTTAATCTTTGACGGAACTACTCCTCATAAATGAGGCTTGAATTTACATGAAAATTACTCTAACAAGCTTGTTTACCTCCTATTACATCATTTCAACTCATTAAAGAAGAGTTACATTGTTAAACGTCAAACTAGACTAATCAAAATGGTAAATAGGCAAAAACGTAGCGAATTTCTCTAAAAATGCAGTGTGCCTGGAGAAAATATAGTGTGAAACTTGTGAGGGACCTGTGGAGGGGTTCCTGTGCTCCAAATTTAGAGCATCATAGCTCATTAGAAAGCTCTTTTGGTCTAGTACATCATATAGTCCTCAAGTACTGAAAAATACTAACTCTAGCCCTCCAAAATGCAATTCGCCCACAACTACTCCAAAAACATAGTGTGTTCTTTAAAAAGGGGGCAGAAAGGCGTTTTTTAGGCACTTTTTGGACTTTTTGACCTACTGGATCATCCTGCCGTGGAAGTTTGGTTTCCTAGGATTGATGTAGGGGTCCAAATGCATCTAGAACGCTAAGCCATTTTTCAAATAGAATCTCCCAACAAAAACGTAGCATGGGTCACACTACCTTTTCTGGCCAAAACCTGCTAAAAATTGGAAAAATGCCCAAAAACTAAAATTTTTTCCAAAATTGCTCTGAATTTTCTCCATTTAACCTCTAAACGATAACTCCAACTATCAAGGATGAATCAAGAGGAAACTCCAATTTATCCTTCTTCTTGAGCTTCTTTAGGGTTTTCTTGAGTTTTGTCTTCATGCTCTTATCCCTAATTGGAAAAATGTTGCTCTGGGTGTAGTAATGTCTAGCCATGTGCCTTCGCAAGTTGGTGGTCGTGTTGGCCCTTTCAAGAGTTTCTCCTAGTGGGAATTAACCTTATCCAACTTTGTCTTTCTCAACATCTTGTTCAATGGATGGGTTAATGTTTGGCTACCCTAAACGTGTAGATAGTTCACTTATTTGGTCTCTCTTCCTTTTCATGGCCTTGGTTCTAGGCCTCTTTGGCGAGACATGAACCTCAATTTTCTCCATTTTTCTGAATTAATGACTTTCTTACCTCTGCCTAGCTCATCCTCTACATCGATTCTATGTTTTTACATTAGCATTTGATTCACTTTGAGTTGCCTATTTTCCTACTGCAAAAATGTAATATTGTAGTTGGCTTTAGCAAAGTCATAATTCAAATCTCTAATCTCAACCTCTTTCTCCACGAAAATTTTCTTCAATGGTTTCCCTGCTTTTCATGAACATGCTCATCGAATGATGTCTCATGTCAATGTGGAGATGCTTTCATGTCAACTAGAGTAGGCTTGGCCCTTTCCTCTCCTCTAGGAGAAAACACTAGCCTCTTCCCTTAGATGTATGTCTGACTGATTTTTTCCCTAGGTGTCTTCTTCACTGGGACTCTACTGATGAGCCAACTTGCCTTGGTTTGGATGATGTTTGTGGTGTACTGCAGCTAGTAGGTTGAGTAGTAGAAGGCAAAAAAGTTGCGGACTGCATGAAGCTTTCCCAAGAGATTTTCTTATGTCTAAGATGTTGTAGGACTATGATTTTAATCAAAGCATGGTGGTAGAGACTAACTTAGTGGTCACCCAATTTGTTTTGCACTTTAGTTCCCATCTTGACCAAATTTCTGTAAAGGTAATGAGGTAGGTTGAGAGGCTTTACACCATTGAAGTGCATCCATAGTTTGACATGATACTTATACACTACTAAAAACCTTCCCTCACATGTAAAATATTTCATGATGAACTCAATTAATGGAGAAAACCTTTCAAGCAATAATCCAAAAGGAAAAACACTCTTGCAAGCCTCTTTGAACTAAATTTTGATGAAAGCCCTGTAATTTGAAATGTCCAAATCTGAGTTTTTGAACCACTTTTCCCCAATGTTTGGTATCCCTGTGGTAGTAGCTATTGTCTTCGATGAAATGATTAAGTTCACCCCTGAAATCTTGATCTTATCTCCTCTAAGGTTTGTCACGAACAGGTTGGTTAGTTTAGCATGATAACCTACTTGTTGGATTCGCTCAGAAAACCTTGGGCAACCAACATTGTGGAAACACTGCTTAGCAAATGGCGATGAAACAAAATCTTGAGCATTAAGGGGTTTAAACCTTCACTCTTGTCCTCCCTTTTTGTATGTTTTCTTTTTAGTTTCCATATTTCATATGTTGTACAATAAACCATGCTATGAGGAATGGAAAAAATAGGGTTTTAATGAGGGAAAATTAGGGATTTAGGTTTTGTGATTTCACATGAGGGGAAAGAGGAGTTATGAAGGGATCTAAGCAATGGGAAAATTTTGGGAGGTGCATCTAGGTCTTATGGACCTTAATGAAGTGGGAATTAGGATCTAGAGTGATAGGAAGGGTAGAAAACAAATTTTACGCAGTCCACACTACCCTTTCTGCTGAAAACATAACGTGGGGTTTTGGTTTTTCCCTAGAAGGTATGGGGATGAATGGGAAAAGTTATTAAAGATAGAGGAGATGTATATAAGTGTGAGGAAGGGTATAATGTATAGGGAATCTAGTTTATCTGTGTGCAAATCAAACCATGGAGTAAAAACTGAAAACATGGCATGGAATCCTAAGAGAGAGTTCCACACCCAAAAACTGAAAATTTTGATTAGTGGAGGTGCTGATTACTTTGAAGTTACTTTTAATAAGGTAAAGAGGCCTTCACTTGCTCTATAAAATTATGGGGCTTGTTCCTTTGCATCATACTGAAGAAAATACAAGATTATGAAGAAAACACAATGTGGAGCACAAAATGTAGCGAGCAGGCTTAAAAACATAGTGAAATGGCAGAAAATGCAGCAAAATGCTTCGAGACACACTTGGAAAGTAGGAATTGATGCTGAGAGAGTCTTGTGGGTTATGATGAAAGCCAATGTTTGGAATATCTTTAAAACTTACAAAACACATTTTCTTTCATATGTCAAGGGATGACGATATACCTTTCCTTTTGCAGCAATATCTTCATAAATGTTGCTTGATACCTTTTATTACCTTTATTTCCTATGTTATCTCTTTCCTAACATGTTATCTCCCTTGGTGTGAAGACTTAATACACATAACAAGGATGGATCTTTGCTTTGAAATTGGACATAGTAATGACAACACTAGTGGAAACCCTAGACCAAGGCTTATATGTTAACACTTCAACTAATCTGAGACCAATAATGACATGTACATGACAACTAATGAGAAGCATGATTAATGAAGGGAGTAGCACCGACCTAGATTAAGAAACCAACGATCAAAATTTTCTATTTGAAGAACTACTGAAACCATAAAAAAAATTGACCTAAGACCCTAGCAAAACTTTGAAAGAGCATATTTTGATCGCTGGTGACTGACATCATTGACAGGCACTAACAGGAGGAACCAATCACCTTCTTAACTTCCTTCTGGATCCCTATTTCATATCATTTTCAAACTGGGTTCATTTTCATCATAAATATTTATTTGCTTATAAAGAGAAATGATCTTAACCTAAAATCACTATGTTATCAACATAATCTCAACATACACATACTTCCACTATTTTCACTGTCAATCACTACCACAAAATATCACATAAAAGACTACAAGTAGTTTCCATGTTGTTGTCCTTCTATTTCAAAATGTTCATCCTTCTGGTCACCCATACCCTTTCTTTGAACATGTTTTCATCATGTATTAAAAACCTATGCAACCTTCTCATAGACCCTCAAAACATCATATAAACATTTTGATCATAAAATATTTGCCAATACATCTTTCCAAGCCTCTAGAAACATCCACCTTTAGGCCCTGATTACCCTACTTCTTCCATACTCTAATTTGGGCAAACAATAAGCCCAATAAAATATAAAAACCAAAATAAACCATATATTATTTTAAGCACTCTACAAAATTTTCCTTTCCAGGTATGTTTCTACAAAATGCCTATATTTTGGCACTAGTGTGATAAAATGTTCATTATTGATATAATTGAATTGACTACCATTGGGACTCAAACGTGAGTCTCTCCGAATACAATACTAATGCACCACCAACTAAGCTATATGTAGTTCTTTCAAATAAATACACCCAACCTTGTATTCACAGCAACTCAAAACTTGACTGGGGTAAGCACATTCATGTCAATACAATTATATCCTGTCACTGTGCATGGAAACATGTATCATGTAAACCAATATACAAAAAATGATGTGGAGTCTATTATGTTATCACCAATGTATTATATTTCTTCCATATCAAAAGTCAATGATATGGGTTTGAATCATGAGAAACGAATAAAATGAACAATCATGGAGCCTCATCACAATACTCCCTAACAAAACAAAACTTCAAACAATTCGCTTCACATGGTTGAGAATTTACAGTACTACAAATTCATTGCTTGATCACATGTTCTTAAATCAAGTATATTGGTCACATATTTATAGTGGTTCTATCATCTTGGGCTTGTGGACAGTTAACCAAAAGGCCTGCAATTTCTTCCTATAAAATAGGGCTAATGTCCATTAAAATGCAATCCATGTAATGAAGGGCTAGGCCCCTACCACATGAATTTAATTCACACTATTTTTGCTTTAGTCATATGACCAGGGTGGCCCTACCATGCAACCTTAACTATATCCCATAATATCATTGGTTCCACCTTATGACTGAGGTTTGTCTTTCCATGTGAGTATTCTCCCTTTAGTGCTTTAATTTACCTTCTTAAACTTGGTTATGTGGTCCCATGTGACCAGGCTCCATGACTAGGTATAGAGCGGTACCTACTCATTCATATGATAATGTCATCATGAAATCATCATACCACAGAGAAGCCTATGAAGGGTGATACATGTTGCCCATTTTTTGACCAATCTTCCAACAAAAATATACCATATTTCCCTATCATATGAAATCTCCTAGTGATTCCACATCACCATACTGATATCAACAAATGACATGTCATGGCACATGTAGTGGAAGCCTATAATATTTTTCCATATTTCAGTGCTACCAAATCATCATCTTGGGCATATAAATATGTGCCACATGACACACTGTTGACTTATTATGTGTCAAACTAGTGATATGGATATTCCACTCCATGATTACCATGAGTTTCCATCATCATTAGTGTGGACTACTTAAATTTCACCATGTGCCTACCTCGTTAATAGAAAGGATTACTTGGAGCTTGCCATGTGACTATCATGTGATAGTTCAATCATCAACGTAAGCCTGTTCTGGCTCCCCATGTATTTTCCATGTGTCAATTTGGTCATTAATCTAACCCATTATTGGCTTGCCATGTGTCACTCTATGGGACCACCATGGGGGGTTAGGTACATGTTATGTTTCTTGCAAGTTTTCATTCCATCTACCTTTTAGTCTCTACATTCACTATCAAACGCATTCAATTTATGAGGCTAAACGATGTGTATGTTGTTGGGTAATTTATTTTTTAGTTAAATTACTTCATTAAATTATTGACTAGGTTTGGTATTCTTGTGAAGTGTATGTGCACATTATATGCTAGGAGTTTTATTTCTAATAAAGAGATTGAATTCCAATGCAAACTGTAATTTTAGTCCTTTAAATTTGAATGCAAATTTGAAATCTAAGCTATTCAAGACTAACTCTCATAAAGTGTGCATGCATGTTCTTCGTATGAGTCTTGTTTAAATCAAATTAAATTCGAAACTAATATAATAGAGAGAGCTACAAATGTATTCTATTGACTAGAATAAAAGCTTATAATATTCAATTCAATTGAAAGACCATTCTAGTTGAGAATTGAAAACTAATTCTAGTAAACAAAAATGAAAGTTTATGCTAATTTCTTTGGAATAACTATATTATACTTTAACTAAAAATGAAGTGGTTCTATTCTAATAGTTTAATGAGGAAATAAAACTAAAACTCATAGTTGAAATGAACTTGAAAAGTGATGATTAAGTCCAAATTACAAGCATTGCAGATTACTAATGTGTGCAATTGTGATTAGAACCAATCTGAACATTAACTTAAATCTAAGATTAAGCGAGAAATTAAAAGAAAAAAATAATTAAAGAGATGCTTTTGGTGTTTTGATGTTTAATGGTGAGTGCTAAACCTATTGAAATTAAGGAAATAATGAGTAAATTGAATGTAAAAACATAGAATCTATGAATCATAAAATATCTAGCTCATTACAAACCAAATTGAAACAATGTCTAAGAAAGAAATGAAATTAAATGAATATGCTATCTTATGTCTCTTCAGGGAGCCTCCTGTTGAGTGAAATGGAGTATAGACTCAAATCAAATTAATCATTAATGCATTTCTAATCTAACTGTGGAACAAAATTATTATATTTTCTAAAACAGAGTCTTGGATCTCAACAATTAAAAAGTTAAAGCTCTTAATTTTCCTTTTCTTCAAAATTGAGGTAATATTTATAACGTTTTTAATATTTAAGAATTAAAGAGATAAATGTTGAAAGGCAAGTTCCTCGATCAAAAACTAAATATTTGAATTGGTATAGGAAATTGACTTCTCATGATTTTCTAAGAGAAGATAAAATCATGTGAAGGATCTTTATCAACACATCAACCATTTGAAATTAGATTCTCGCTCACTTGGTTCCACAGTCTCCTTGTGATGAAATTATTTCCCTTGATATCCTATGCAAGAATAGATGAAAATTGAGTTTCACATTCACCAACCAAATTCTCAAGCTCTGTGATCTTTTAGGTAGGCATGACAAGTCGAAATGCATGTTCTTAACATTTGGCGCCCATCCATATGAATTGTTCACCTTCAATTTTGTGAGAACCTACTTATCCTTGGACTTAGCTGAAGAAGCACTAATTTTCTATGGAATATGTGATTTTTGATAGCCATATTAATGTTTCAATAAATTTTCACAGATACATTATAAATTATAAGCTATGAATGAATGATACATTTTCTTATGTCTGAACATGACTGAGATGACATTATGGCTTGTAAATGTAGAAAAAATGTGTATGAAATGGATAAAGGAGAGGGGAAAATGTTGTCAAAATGAGGATAATTCAGGACCTCAACATTCCCCCATGATGAGGATGTTGCATGTCCTCATTCATAAAAATTTAAAAACTGGAGAAATGTCATATCAATGAATTGTTTCTGGTAATTCTATTAAGACATCCATGCTTTTAGATATTCCTTTTCTTTTAACGTTGAGTGCCTATATAGGTTTCCTCATTAAGGTTTTTCCTTGTAGTATCTTGATTGTTTTCTTCAGAAATATGTTGTCTTGTGTATGTTTCTTAGTATCTTTATACCAATAACACATCCTCAACAACCTCACATCATTATGATATTTCAAGTTTTCATTTTGCGTCTTTATTGCCTTATTTTCGTCTTTTATGTGTTTGTTAAATACTTTTAATTAATAGATGTATTGTTTTAGAGTATTAATAGTTTCTTTCTTTGCTTGAGGAGTGGTATTGGTTTATAAATTTGTCAAAGGAACATTACCATCTAAAGGATCTTCATAAGATTCACTTTGCAATGGAAAATTCACCTTCTCTTGTACCTTCTTCACTCATATCTCCAAGTAATCGTAAATTTGTCCTTGAACTGGATCGACTTCAGGAGTCTTTCTTGCTAGAGTTGGACTTTGGTAGAATCTAGATTATGTTGTTATTGGTGTATCAACATGGTCTTCTCCATGAAGATTAAGAGTCTTGGGAGGTTCTTGTCATGTTTGTTCATTTGAGTGATTGGAATTCTTTTTTCTTCTTAGATTTTGTTTTGATTCCACTATTTCTTCTATAGTTTTTCTGTTGTTTCATTTTTCCATCATTTTCCCTTGGTTCTTGTATGTTTCCTTTGTATCATTAATTGTCTCTCGTTACTTGGTACTTTGAATGAATTTATTTCTTCTAACATTTTATTCATCATTTCTCTACTTAATTTTTTCTAAAAACTAGCTAAGTGGACCATCATACTTTATTTCATCCAGGATTTCCATCTTTACTTTTTCATTGACTACCAAACCCTCTTTTTTTCTAAAGATTCAGGGTTATGGTTTTGAAGTATGTTAGTGTAAAATTTTCATAAAATTGTACCAAAATCCCTTACTTAAGTTATAGGTGAGTTATAACCCTAACAAGAAAAGATGGTTGTGCCTATGGTTTAGATATACAACAAAGTGTTAGTAAAACCCCACAACAAATTACATAAAAATATGTAAATATATAATAGTAAATTACATCATAAGGACCCAATGGAAAATAAGAATTTTATATTTTATCGATAATGAAAATATAACGTGTGCGAGGAGAATTTGTAAACTTGGGTCCATAAATCCCCCTCTGTCAGATGGGTCCTTCTTGACCTTGCACTTTAGCAATGTTTACTCTCTCTCTCAATATGTCGTATGCTATGGGCAAATGAAAATAATGAGTTCTTGAACTCAAGTGGGAACTCAAATTTCATGAGATGATAATGTTGATGATGAGGATTATCATGGTGAAGAATGGAGAGAAAACTGTCTATTTATAGTAAAATATAAATAAAATACTCACAACAAAAAGATTATGATCTAGTCGACAATATTTTATTATTTTATAATTCTTAATCTATTTCAATATTTTACTATAAATAGACAGTTTTCTCTCCATTCTTCACCATGATAATCCTCATCATCAACATTATCATCTCATGAAATTTGAGTTCCCACTTGAGTTCAAGAACTCATTATTTTCATTTGCCCATAGCATACGACATATTGAGAGAGAGAGTAAACATTGCTAAAGTGCAAGGTCAAGAAGGACCCATCTGACAGAGGGGGATTTATGGACCCAAGTTTACAAATTCTCCTCGCACACGTTATATTTTCATTATCAAAAATGGTCAAATATCTTTATTTAAAAGTGGTTAAATTAATTAACAAATAAAATCATTGATTAATTAGTTTGTGAGGACTAAGGCAAATATGAATTAGAAACAATTATTAAATAATTATTTAACAATTATCACATAAGGAAAATAAGGTATAAATGTGGAATAATAAACAAATAATAATTTATTTAATTATTCTCATGGGGTTTTTAGATTTTAATAAGAATTTTTTAGGAAAATGGTTCACTAAATTATTTCCTGTGGTGAAAGTGGGTTTTACCATGGTAAAACTCATTCTACATGGTACATTCCAATCAACCTAGTAAGAAATGGCTAGGTGAACATTTTTTGGGTGATAAAAAAGTTCTCTACATTGTCTCCTCTTAGTATTTTTCACTTTTTCCTCTTCAGTTACGTCTATGAAATGATTTCTAACCATAAAACTTTGCCAATTATCTCTGATGGTTCTTAGCTGATCCTTTACAATAAGTTTTACTAACCCATGGTGGTATTGAGCACTATCAATATATATAAAGTCCATTTGTATACTAAAGGCCATTTTTTAAGGCTACACATCAAATAGTATGGAATATTTAACTCATTTCCTTGAATGAAATGCATCAAGAGTTGAGTACGGTTGTACCATGTAGACCTTCACAGGTAATGAATTTCTGAATAACTAGCAAAAGATTCCTCCATTTAGACTTAAGTGTATTTACTGCTATTCCTTTCTTGAAGATTGAAGAGTGAGTATGTGGGTTATGGAGGAATATTCTCCATTCTTTATCCTTGATATTTCGATTTTTGAACAAAATCTTTCTATTCCTAGGAAATCCTATCACCTCTACCACTAAAGACTCTATAATTATCAACTTTATATCCCTGATTTCAGCTCCTATTTCATCGAAATCATGAGAAAATTCTCTGGTGACTTCAACTTCATACATGTTGAATTTTTCAAATAAATTAAGCCATCCTTCCCAAAACAACGAGTCTCAGACTCATGGGTAAGATTGAAGAAAATTGACTCTGTTCAGCTCATACCGTTAAATGACATCCATTTTGGCAAGTAAGTGTTTCTCCTACATCACATCTTTTGATAAGGATGGATGAAGGAATGAGAAATGAGATTCAATTGTTTAATAGTGGTTGAATAGGAGTGAAATTGGTCATTCAAGTGATGGTTGATTCTCAATAAAACTCTTGCTTTTATATTAATGATTTATCATTATTTCAAAGATGTGATTTTATTAAGCCTTTTTTGGTTCACAAGATAGAGGAAGTTCCCTCTGTTGAAATCACCCATGAAGGTCTTGCAATCCAACTTCAAGATTTTGCAGAAAGAGCCATCATTTGCAGATTCAACGGACTTTGGCCATGATCTCAGGATCTCTATGCATGGATTCATGGAAACTAGACTCATCATTATAATATCAATTTTTGTTCAAAACGATACTTCATTGTTCTATTTTATGAAAGTAAGCATTATGAAAAGGATTTAGAAGAAGGCCCTTGGTTCATGGGAAATGCAGGGCTCTTCTTGACTCCTTGGTTCCCAGACTTTGATCCAGCAACTGCTGTCATTACCAAGACACCAGTGTGGATTAGGCTTCCAAACTTACCTACCCTCCGATGGCATACTGCAGTCTATAAAGCTATAGGCAACACCTTGGGAAATTTCTTAATGGGAGATTACTGGCGGGAAAACAAAGGTCTCTATACATCTGCCAAATTATGTGCTGAGATAGATTTGAGCAAAGGACTTCCAGATCAAATCAATCTTAAGATAAACGACTTTGTCTGGACCCAGACACTGGATTACGAAAATACTGCTTTTCGTTGCTTCCATTGCCACCAATTAGGGCATCTGTAGAACTCCTACCCATCTCTCCCAGCAAAAAAGAATAAGGATAACCTCTCCAAGCCCAAGTCCAAACGTTGGGCTCCTTGCTCTCCACCACCAGTTGTGGATTCTGATTCCTCTAGCTTTGAAGATGAAGGCCGCGATGTAGAATTGGATCAATCCCCTCATTCCGTGGTCCCTTCCACCGATGGTCCGGTGCATTCCTCTGATATAGCCATTGCCCAGAAATGAATCCATCTGACCTCCTCCTCTGATTTAGAAAATGAGGGCCCCCATGTGGACATCCCCAATATTCAAGTTGTTATTGCTCATTCACTCCAGGACAGATGGATCGAAGTCAAAAAAGGAAAGGGAAAAAGATTCATGTTGAGGCTTTTGCCCATTTTGGGTAGAAATTAGTCTTTTTGCTTCCAGCCATATGTTGTAGCTTCTTTCTTGTTTCACTCCTCTGAAACTGATGTTAATAGTCCTATCATTTTCGGTTGCCAGTTTTTTGTCTCTCCTGATTGTATCATCTTGTACCATATTTTTGATGAATAGAATTAGTCCAATTCAAAAAAAAAAAGATGTTATTTTATAGGACTATTAGAACCTAGGTGATGTTGAAATATTTGAATGCAGTGGAAGAGATTCTTTACATGATGCAAAGAGATAAGAGTATGAGCGATGGAATATGACTAGTCATCATTTCAAAAAGTGTATCATAAACATTCAATAATCTCATAGATCTATTATTTTCTTTAATGAAAACTAATTTAACAACCTATCCACATACCTTAGAGCACACACCTTTAAGTATTGATGTCCTTCTTTTATGTAAGTTTGGAATGATTTCCTAGATGTTCAGTGTTCACAGGTTCGAAATGCTTCCAGGTTCAATATTGGCTACAAAAATTGAGATGAGCTACAAAGCATTGTAGATTCTGTAGCTACTTCTTCAACTTAATTATTTTCTTAAAAACTTCTTGTTGCTAATGGGGATGATTTTTATTACTGTTGATGACTTTTGATAATCTTGAGATTTATTGAAGATTTATATTTAGAAGATAAAAAAAGTATTCAAATATATTTATTTAAAATTTCAAATTTACACAAAGAATAAGAAAGTTAAATAAAACGGGAAAAAAAGGGAAATGTGAAAATCTAAGCCATCGAGGACACCTTAGATTTCAGCTAATATTTTCTGCACAGAAATGCTAAAAGTGTTGGTTTTCATACCTATGCTATTATTTTATTCTATTTTGTATTTATTTCTTTTTTCCATATTTTATACATATATTTTAGGAGAAAAAGAAATTACTATTTTTTTAGTGATAAGGAAGACAAATATTCCCTTCTAATTATCCTCATATTAGAATTCTTTTGCAAATGTTTGACAAATTATTCTCTTGTCAAGGGATTATGATATAACTTTAACCTATGCCCATTAACAAGGAAGGAAACCTTTTCTTGATCAATAGTCCTCTTGATTTTAACTACTCCATTATTGAAAATAGTATATATTTCATAGGGACCAAGCCAATGTGTTTGAAATTGCACTTGAAAATCGTTCAAAATTAGAAAAAAAAAGTAGAGCCTAGTCAACTACCTTGAATTCATTTACTTTAATGAATTTTTCTAGCCACTTGGTTCTTTGTTGCTGGATTACGTTTGTTCTTTGTATGGCATCTTATTAGATCTCATCCAACTCATTCAATTGTTCTAATATTTGTTTTTGAGCCTCAAATAGTTCAAGCCCTAACTTTGTTGTTGTTCTAAAGGTCTCCACTTGGAACTCAATTGGAAGCAAGACCTGCTTCCCATAGAAAAGCTCATAAGGAGTATCCCCAGTCATATTTATCCATGTGGTGCAATATACCCAAAGTGCCTCTGTAAGCTTTTCTGCCAAAATCTTCTATGGAAGTGTAAAATCTTGGTTATTATTATTTTAAGTACCCTTTTGGTAGATTCCACCTGCGCACTGGATTTTGGATGATATGGAATGGATTTTCAATGCTTCATTTTGTATTTCTCCATTATTTCTACACCAACTTGGATATGAATTGAGCATATTTATCTGTCACAATTTCCCTTGCTACACCAAAATGAGTGAAATTTCCCTCAAAAAGAAAAGTAACTACAACATTCTCATTAGCAAAAGGAAGTGCCTTATCTCCTACCTGTTATGTAACATAATCTATGTTGGATAGTTTACATGGTCTCGATGGCCAGTGGCCTCATGAATTCATCTATAATTGTGTTGGCATTGGTGTCAACATTCATGCTGGAAAGATGTGTTGGGCAATTGGAATTGCCTAACTATTGGTAGCAGTGTCGGCATTGATGTCAACCAGACTAGCTTGGATGCTTTTTGTATTAGATGATGGCAATGATTTCCCACAAGGAATCTCGTGACAACTATAGGCCTCATGCATAAAATCATATTAGTAGCAGGCCTATTGGAGAAGCCACAAAATAATCATTAGAGTGATCGACAAAATGGATGTCCATGGTAGTTGCAAGCTTCTTCTAGAGGATCACCTTGGTGGTTATGATTTCAGTTGTCAGGAGAGTTAAGGGGCAGAATAGTGGAAGAGTGTTTGGAGCCATATTAGAGGTAGAATGTGGTCTCAAAGCCTACATCAAACCCTATTCCTTAGAAATTTCTCTGGAAGAGATTTCGAACAATATAAGGGAGTCTAGAAATGGATTCCTGCTTCAAACGTTATGCGCTACTAATGTTCAAGGATTGAACCATTAGGAAGGAATATCGAAGGTTTGATTTATCAAATATCACATATAGGAGGCCCATAGATATCTGCAATCACAACATCAGAGCATCATCCATATCAGTGTTCACATATTGGAGTTCTAGAGCTATTGGCAGATCGCAACATCGTAGTTAGGCATACCGACGACCACAATCAAAGATCATCATATCAAGCATCTTGGCGATCGAAGGAGATTGGAGCATTGAAAATTGAAGGATCAAAACTTCTAAAAGTGAAAACCTTTAAAAAGTTGTGATATTGTTAAAATTTTCAAGAGTGTTAAAAAACCATCAGGGAGCACCGATAAGGATTAACAAAGGATTTCATCGTAAAACCAAAGGTGGACGAGCCCTTTTCTCTATCATCTAGTAGGACACATGGAAATATATGATTGGTTTTGATAAGCTACGCATGCTAACATATGATTGGTTTCGATAAGCTATGCACGCTAACATATGATTGGTTCCGATAAGCTACAATTGGTAGCATTTGAATAGTTCTGATAAAGGTACATTGGCATCTCATGTTAGCATGACATTGTGGTACGGAAGGACACATGGCAGACAATTTTTTCATTTTGAGTAGCCTAAGGAGGAAAATATGGGTGACATGTGTCATCACTCAAGAAGTGCGATGTAGAGGGATGACATCCTATCAGAGGTTAGTATATCGGAGGTCAGCATATCGGAGGTTGAGGTTGTTGGCACTTGATAATAGTTGGAAATTGAAAAACTATAGAAAAGAGGGCTATAATATTAGTGTTGGCACTTGGTCGAGGAAACTAAAAGAGCCAAGGGCGTAGAGGAAAGCTTGGAACTTAAGTGTTGTGCAGCACATTAGATGTTGGAGATTTTAGAATTTTTCTTTAAATGAATTTTGGAGAAAGTTATGATAAGTGAAGCTTTCGATGTTGTTGGTGCTTAGTCATGGAGCCCAGAAAACCAACAGTGCAGAGAAATAACACGAGGTGAAATGCACCTGACAGGATGCAAAAGGATTTAGTACCTATGTTTTATACCAATAGTCATAGGTTGCGGTCTTATGGTGGAGATGTGATAAGGAACTAAGTAGAAGGGGCTAAACACCAATCAGAATATTGAAATATCGTAACATCTTCTTAAGAGAGTTATGATATGTTTAGGCTTCAAAATTGCACTTTGGTGTAAAATATCTAATATAGAAACACAAAGAAGTATTGAAGGTTGGATGAGTTGGTAGATGAAGAGTAAATGAGTGTAGAGGCATTGGTCACAAGAATAAATGGTGACTATCAAAGATCATTGGGTCAAGGAGGAAAGGACCATGATCTTCAAGAAAGAGTGTTGGGTCTGCCTTGATATGAGACAAGTTATTCATGTGCTCTGAGGCACGTCTCAGATGAGTTGGTTCATTGAGTAAGATGGATCAAAATAAACTTTGAGTAAAGGAAACAAGGACAATGGTTAACATAGAAGCCATTTCAAGGTACAACTATGCCATGTGAAACCATGAATAAGCCTCGAGAGTCTCAATGATAGAACTTTTGATCATGGAGAGGATTGTTCCTGGTTCAAATGTGAAGGTGTACTCAGAATTTATTCTTAGTATGGAAAGAGAGTCCAGTGACCATTCTTATAGTTTATGTAGTGGTAGTGACCAAGTTAGACACAACAACAAAATCAAGGGTCATGTCGAGGTACACTCGTGTAGTGTGTACATAGGACGTGGTCGCAACATCTATCGGGGGGGGCAATAGAGGAGTAAAACAGAGGAGGTCAAATGAGGAAAGTTGGGACGAAACATAGCTTCTAGAGAGCTAAGTGGAAAATATCTATGTGTTTGGACTATTGTGTGAGGCTAAGTGAGCCTGTTCTATAGAGAAAGGGAGAGAGTGCCCAAGCAGTGGGAAGAGACCCTGAGATTTGTGGTACTGTGATATTTTCTACATATGTATATGTATTAGGGTGCTTCCTTCTAGTCAGTCATAGCAAACAAACAAAGGGAGTTGGTGGTTCCTGTGAGCGGGTGCTCACAAAACAGATTGATGTAATACAGTAGGTGCTCTTATTTACATCAACAGCAACAACAACCTTTGGTGGTTTTTTCCTGAAAGGGTTTCCACATAAAAGTCTTGTCTCTCATGTATATGATACTCATGGTGTGTATTCTTGTACGCTGATTTCATGTTGCTTCCATATTACATATTGTCAATCATTATGTGGATGGGTGCCAAGCTTGAATAATAAAAGTAAATAGGCATAAAAGTTTAAAATTAGCCTTAATACTAATTGAATCCCCCTAGTATTATCATTGTTTCCAACAATATATACAAACAAGAATATAGCTCTTTTGTTTAGATGGAGGATTGATTAGACAAACAAAATATAGAGCCCATTTCTCAAAAGGCTCTACAAGTACCTGAGGTTGTAGAGGCATCTCATTTGATTGAATGGGCTTTCCAATTCTCTGGTAGTTGTCACATATTTTGGCATATTCCTTGGAATATATAAAGAGATAACACGTGCAATATCCAAAAACAAGCACATTTTATGCATTTCTTTTATCAGTGAAGTATCGTCCACATGGTTCATCATGGAAATCTTTTAATATCTGCAGCACTTCGTCCTCTCGAACACATATTTGGATAGTAAGATTAGGTATGGTTTAGTATAATTCTCCTTCTATCCATGATTATGGTGCACTAATATTCATAATTTTATATCTTTATTTAACTAATAATTGTGGAGGAAACTTTCCTATAGTTAAATAGTTATCAATATTTTCAAACCAAGGAGTTTCAGTAGGAAGTGAAAAAAGAAATTTGTCAGGAAAATTATCCTTTATAAGGGTATAAAAATTATCATTCTACATCTCAGAAAGGAAATCATCAACAATGTTTCAATTCTGGGCCTATCCAAAATAGTTATATTGAAATTATGAAATAATAACAATGATCTAGTAAACCTTCAATTAGTAATTGTTTTATTCATTAAATATATAATAGCAAAATGATTTGCATGAATGAAAGTTTCATAACTAGTAATATAATATCAAAACTTATTAATGGCATGTATCATAGCTAAAAGCTCCATTTTAGTAATTTTATAATTTAACTCTGCAGGATTCAATTTTTTTACTTGTATAACAAATATCACAAGGAGTCAAGTATTTTTGACCCAATATACCTCCCAAAGATGTATCTGAAGCATCAGTTTAGATATGGAATGGGAGAGATCATTTTGGCCCTCTTAAAATTCATGCTTCAGTAACTTTCTATTTCAATTATTAAAATCCCTTATGGTAATTAGAATTCCAAACAAAATCACAAAGCTATTTTTGTGAATTTTTCTATGAACCTTCTATAATATTCTGTAAAACCAAGAAAAATTCCAACATCTCTTTGATAAGTAGGAACTAAAATTTTGGAGATAACCTCTACCTTAGACGTATCCACCTTGATTCCAACACTTGAAATATGATGCCCCAAAATAATTCCCTTATTAAAAATCATACAAAAAAAATATATCTCAATGAAATATTTTTATTCTTTGCATATCATGAGAAATTTTTCTAATTTATTCGTAGCTTCTTTAAAATTATTTCCATAGACAAGAAAATCATACATGTAAACTTATACACAATCATGAATCGAGTCAGAAAATATACCTAAAATTGCTCTTTGAAATGTGGGAGGTGCATTACATAAACCAAAAGGAACTACCATGTGACCATACATACTCAATGGACATGTAAAGTTTGTTTTGTCTTGATATTATGGTGCTAATTGAATTTGGTTATATCCACTAAAACCATCATAAAGTGAAAAAAAATCTTCCCAACTAAAGTATATAGTACTTGATCGATGGAAGTTAGTGGAAATGATCTATTAAAGTAGCCTTGTTTAGTTCTATATAGTCAATTCATCCTCTCCACTTTCCATTATTCTTAGGAACTATCACTAGAGATGAGAGCCATTAACTATCTTATATTGGGTAAATGAAATTCACACTAAGAAATTTTTGTAATTCTTCCTTAACAATTTCTCTCATATTGGGATTCATCGTTCTCTGAGTTTGCCATACTGGTTTGAAATTTTCTTGAATATAGATGTGATGAATACTTGTATTAGGGTCAATTCCCTTCATATCAATCTATTTGCATGCATATGCAGAAAAAAAAATAATAATAAATAAATAAATAAATAAATAAAAATAAAATAAAAAATAAAAATTGTAGCATCTTTATTATTTGTTTCTTTTGAAATTATTCCAAGTTATTATCAATGGTTAATGTTTTGTCTTCAAAAATTTATACTAATGAATTGTCAAACTTTTCCATAGAATGTAAAGATACTTTATATTGTCAAGATAATAAATATTCAATGTTGCATTGGTTTTCAAAACTTTGATCTTGTTCATAATATGAAGAAGAATCACTATGATTCATCAAATTTATTAATTAATCATCCTCATCAAGTTGTAAAAGAGTAGATATAGGTTGAATGTTTTCAAACTCTTCATTATCATCTTCATCAATCAAAACTTCACTTTCTATTTCAGTTATTATTTTTGTAGGTGGATATAATGTGAAGATCTTCATGGAATTTCCATTAGAAATGTACATGTCAACAAATATACAAATTATAAATGCATCAGTTGTAGCTAGCCAAGGTCTACCAAGGATCAATGTATGCCCTCCTAAACTTTTTATGGGAGTAAAAACCATAAATTTAATAAAATATTCCCATGAATCTAAAGATACAAATACATCTTCTAACATACTATAAATTTTAATAACAGCTCTATCTTCTAGTTGCAATAAAGTTGGGTATATTGAGTATTAGTAAGCTTCAATTAATCCATAGCTTGTTTGCTCATGATTTGAGTGGCTGCTCCTAAATCAATCAAAGTATCTGGGATTTCAATACCATTGATGTGAATTTTTACAATAGGGCTACTGAGATTTAAATAGTTTTGAACTATTGATTTCCCCATCATAATATTTGAA
Source organism: Pinus taeda (assembly GCA_000404065.3). Taxonomy (NCBI): domain Eukaryota; kingdom Viridiplantae; phylum Streptophyta; class Pinopsida; order Pinales; family Pinaceae; genus Pinus; species Pinus taeda. Next base: position 86,308 of record APFE030679728.1, read on the forward strand.
ATCTTTCCTACCAATTGAAACTTTTTAATATATTTTAATTTTTTTCTTGGTTTTTTAATTCATAACTCTATTTTTTTTGCAAATATGGATATTTCCTTTGATAGAATGAACTAGAGGAATTTTTATGCAAATGTTTTTCAATTCGTCTAGCATATTATATTTAGGTAAAATGATTTTCATTTCTATTCCCTTATCAATTTGAGGTCTTCCAGGAAAATGAGGACATTGTAAGGAAATAAGAGGTTTTTCTACTAGAGGAATTGTAGGAGTTGATTTTATTTGATTGTCACCTAATTATGTAGGAACATATTCCTTTCAAGGATTTTTTATTATCAAAAGATGCCTCTTTTTCAAGAAATTTATCCTCCTTATATTCTTGGATGGCAACTTGTGGGGATTTCTTTTACAAGAATCTACCATATCTAAGTTTGAGATCATTCAGACCTAGAGGAGATATCATACAAGCTTGAAACTTTTGACCCTCAACATTGTAGATGGGTTGTTGAGGAGTTTTATGATTTGGATTTTGGAGTGGTTGAACACATAGTTGAATAGATTTTTGAAGAAATGGAAAGGGAAGTGGTTGACTTATGGCCATTTAAGGTTGGAATTGTGGTTGAGTGGGTTTTGAAGGTTGAGGAGGATAGTACTAATTTTGGTGTTGAGGGTATGGCCATTGAAATTTGGAATACTAAGGATTCCTACCATAAGAAATTTTCTAACCCTATGACCAAGATAGATTTTGGGGTTGAGGTGGACAAGTTTTCTAAGGCATAGGTGTGTTACAATTTTTTTGTGGTTGTGCATATGATTGATATCGTGCACTAGTATTGTCAAGGCTGCTAAGGTCTTTTGGGGAAAACATAGAAAAGTGATTCCACTTTATGTGTTCCAGCATCTTCTTGGAAAGTAGCCTTAAGTCCAAGTATTGAAGGACATTACCTTGTATCATGAGTTTCTACACACATAACACATATTTCAACAATATCAAGAGGAAATTATTGTAAATCATGTTTTTTCCTACATCTAGGACAAAATATTGATAATGCAACATTCTTGTGTTTCTACTCATTTTGTATCCTTAATGTATCTAGCTTTTTACTAAGATTTTCAAGGATATTAGTTTTAAATTTATCAAGAAAATTTCCTGATTTTTCTCTACTTACTATTCCACATGTAGATTTTCTTACTTTTGACATGATTGGATCTCTTAGATTCTTGCAATATTTTTCCTTTCCTCTTGCCATATGTTTACACAACTCACATATTTCTTGAATATCAACTGAGAGACAACCCATTAAATTTAGAAGATCAATCCACTCATCCCTTATGGTTTTTGGCAAAATATTTTTTAATGTATCTTCATCTAACTTATGAAATTTAGCCCTTTTGATATTGTAGGTAAATATTTCCACCAAGTTTTCAAGATTTTCATTCTCTTCTCTAAACCATCTTAAAGAATTCATACTTAAGGTCATAGTGCACACAATAATCCTTATATTTTTCTAGGAATATTATTCTGATATCATCCCATGTTATGATAGAATGGTTTCCTAGACCCATGAACCATTTAAGAGCTCCATATCCTGAAGTAGCTAGAAATAATTTCAAATTTTGAGTATCAAGTAGATAATCATATGATCTGCATAATAATTCAAACTCAACAATAAATGTTAATGGATCCTCGATTCTTAACCCATGAAATTTAGGAAGGATGGATGGTGAGATATATTTCATGATAACAATGGTGTCTATATCTAAGATGGGGAATCTAAAATGGTCTTATTCATGAAAATATCTATCATCTCCACTTCCACCTCTACCACCTCAACCTCCTTTATTACCTCCTCGACCTCTTCCTCCACCAATCCTTGCTCTTTCTTGTTCTTTGTGTACTTCTGCTTTTCCTTCTCCTATTATTATAGATTTTTTGGAGCTAATATAAGGTTCAACAATATGCTTTCCTACTTCATCTTCCTTTAGTCACTAAAAGGAAAATACCTTTTAGTGGAGGTTATAATGAAGGTTTTTAGTGTTATAAAATCAGAAAATTTTGTAAAAAAAACTCAACTACAACATATGTTTGTGGAAGTAGATGTTTTAGCCGAGATGATAACGAAACATCATCATAACTAAAAAAATCGGGCTGGTCATAGGTTTTAGAGGATGTTTTCTTAACAATGCGCTTACTAGAACATCACACATGTGCACAACTAATATAAAAGCATTGTTGTTGGAAATTTAAATAAAAACATTGGTACTAGAAACAAATGTTTGTAGCATTCGTGCATTAAGTTTATAAAAGAATCGATGATTTAATAATAAGAAAACCTTGGGCTTGTACAATCTATGATACCATGCACTTGGGAATTGAATGCAAACAACACTAGTTCCTGAAAAATATACTGCCATAGTTCTTATATCTTCCAAAAATGCCTCGGGAAATAGTTTTAAGGAAGCGGGTTGGGGCAAACAAAAACATCTTCCAGCGGTGGTGCTTTTATATCCTCTAGCACATCGGGTAGCTGTACATAACAATGCACATGCGTTGATGAGTTTTATAAACAACATTGGTTCTTCAAAGGTATAACGCTTGGTGCTTATGTGTTTGCAAAAGCCCCAATTTTGTACTTTTCGGAAAATGCACCAGGGTAGGAAAAAAATCTTGTCCTATCAGTACTTTTATGTAATCTAACAATGCACTGGTGTGTTAAAGGAGAATCACATCAGTGCATAAAATGTATATCTTCCTGGTTCGTGTTTATTTTAGCAATGCACTAGGATTCCATTTTTATTTATTGTAAATATTGTTGTTGAAAAACTTGTATTCAGTGAGGTGCACATTAATATACGATGTCCCAATATCTATTTTCTCTTTTATAGAAACAATGACATATGACAATGTAATTATTGTGATTTTTAAAATCTGTTATTCATTAAAAAATTGACTTATAACATATAACAATATTGATATAAATCAAATTTTGATTAGTGCATTTTTATATGATGATTGGATTAATTTGTTATATCATCAAATTCACATCTCTTCATTATAATATTTAATCATCTATATATTTTATAAGTGGTGTAACATTTCACAATGACATTCGAAAACATAATAGAATAAATTAAATATATTTTATTATATATGAATAAGAGGCTCTTTCACATACAAAATGGGATAGTTATTAGTAACCCCTTGTCTTTCAATTGGAACACTATGTCCATTACATTAAACAAAATATCAGATTTTCGCCTAGAATTATTTCAAAAAATACAACAACTTGCATTGATATCCAAATACATCATCATTCTTTGTTGGAATTATTGTCAGTGCTTGAGCTACTTACATGACATAGGTTATTGTGATGAACTTTCGTTGATTTCATCGTTTGCTTTTGTCTTTTTCATGTTCCATCTATAAAATAAAAATCAAGTGTAATGAGTGTGTTTACTGTGGTGAGGATAATAAAAATTGAAATAAATAATATGCATCAATGCAAATAAAAAAATAATGTACCATAGCAAGAAGTGAGTCTTGAATTTTACACATTTCTTCAAAAACAAATATCATGCCTTGTTTCAACAACTCTTCTATTGACGTAGTTACATACTTTGTTTGCTACATGTTCTATATCCCATAATAAATCATAGATTTAATATAAAGGATTTTTTGTTCAATTAATTATAAACTCAGAGAAGTAAAACAACATACATACTTACAAATTCTACAATTAATTTCTAATAGGTCAACATATACTCACATTTCATTTTTAACCCAATGTTAATGAGTTCTTCTGATGGCTGTTATTTCTATGTTAGCACCTATTTGAATACATTCAAGGACGGTTGTTGTAAAAAAACTTAAAATATACAAAAGTGTAACCTTCAGTTGTTATAAGGAAATATTAACAATTACTCACAAACTTTAATATCAACCTATTACTTCCTTGTTGTCCTATTTTATTTGTTGAATGATTTCCATTTTGTTTTCTTTTATGCAAGAAAATACTTGAAAATTAATATTAAATCCTAAATTTTTTTGTTTATATGAACCTAATAAAAAAATCAATGATTACATACATTTGAAGCACATTGTTGTTGAGATGGCTCCTCCTGTGATGCAATTATGTCCATTTCTTTGACCATCTCATTTTACACTTGTTTGGACATTCCTACTAGCATGTTTCATATATCAGTTTGTCGATCCTTTCGTATTTTCATAATCTTCTTGAAATGTAATTAACTTTTTTATATTGATATATGAAACTAAATATAACAAAATTGATAATAGTAAATGAATGTTTTATAGTAATATATAAATATATTCTAGAAAATCATTTTAATTAGGACTATTACTTTTTTAATATTCTTTTTTATCATTTTTATCCTTTTTCTATTGCAAGTCTCACATGTCTCCATGACCATTGCTTGAAAATTCTTCGTGTAGTTTAAATATAACATCGTTCTTTGAATAATTGGATTGATTTATATATTGTAAGTGGAAAGTATGTCTATAATTTCTCTCCACTATATCCCTCATAGTTTTGTAAAATTTCCCCCGTTTTGATTAACCTTTAGTACCACCCTAGATGAGCTAAGGACCAATTCATTTTCATTTACATGTTCTATACTTTTTATTATCTTAGAATGACCTTATTTTCCACAGTTGTTGGTCCCTATAGAACATTAAACATATGTGAATTAATATATTGTATGAAACATGTTATCTAATGTTCTTAAGTATATTATTAATGAAAAATAAAAATAAGAAACTGATATTGAATAGTATTTTTTTCATTCAGTTGGATCATGCTTCTACAATTTTTCTGTCGGCCTTTTACACTATTCTGCACTTAGATCAGAAATAATCTTATCAAGCTTCCTCATTTTGTGGCTCTGCATGACACACACTAACCAATACATATTAGTTAAAGTTACATATAGTTCAAACATATTGATTTTGCAAGGAATTTACAAAGAATTTGCCTTCTTTTTTGGATGTGCTATCATTATGTCGATCGATATTTTTCTTACTTGACAACTTCTCAGATATTGTTTTATCAATATACAACCTGTACCATTCAATATAGAAGCCATTAAGTATATTTTATAAATAAATCATTTAATTCTCAGCCAAAAGAGGTATGGTAACCGATTTGGTTATGTGCATAAACAAACAAAGCTGTTTAATTGTTGAGCACCCACAATAAAACTAATTTCTTTTTAATTTCTAAATTATGATAGTATGAGATGTAATGATAAAAGAACTGTCATCGCTATAAAAATGAAAATGTAACAAGTTAAACACAAGATTTTTGGACATAACAATGCTATTTTACAGAGGTGCATTGGTGTGTTATATTACATAGGGAGCAATGATAAACAAAAGTTGTTTTCTAAGAAAAATAGATTTGGCCGAGAGGGTTTGGATTTGATTCAATAATTGGTTCCCCTACTTTACTTGTCAAATGCGTTATCTATCGTAACACAAACCCATTAAATCTAAAATGCTTGAAATGAAAAGACCTAATAATGAAGTGGTAGAGGGAGTTAAACCTAAGGTGAAATTTCACAGTCTAATAAGCAGAAGAAAAAGGGCTTAAGATTGAATATTAATTTTTTTTTCTGAATTTTAATTAAATTTAAATAGAAAAAAATATTGTAAATTTTAAATAGAATAATCAATTGTAAAAAATTTTACTATGCAGTTTTTTTTTTTGTTTTTTTCCGAATTTTAATTAAATATAACAAAATTGTAAAAAAAATATCAGTAAAATCAATAGTAAAATGTAAATTTTAACTATGGCAGGGTTTGAATTAGTCACCATACCTTTCAAATTGTAATCTTTTTAAATAGTTCTTCTATTCCAAAGTATTATGTTGCACTATAGTGCTCCTAGCATGTCTCTCTTGCAAATCTCTCCATTGAGAATTTGGGAAAAATAATGAAATAGTGAATAACTTCTTACTATTTATAAGACTTTATTAGATTATATTTCAAAAAATAAATTACCACTCATTTTTCGATTTGAAAAAAATAAAATCGTACATTTTTTTCAATTTTTTGGAACATTGGTGTGTTTCATAGTAAAAAAGATGGGTGTGTTTAAGAATAACACACACCAATTAAGATAACTTATCGATGTGATAAAAAAAAATTAACGCACTAATATGATATAATTCCTTTTCTTATTTTCTAAATCTCATAAACTGATGCAATTATTATTTTTATGCATCAATGTGGTTATTATTTAAATGCATCAGTGCCATTAGTTTTACAAGACCACTGATATGATTTAAAATTTATCTGAATTTGTTTTCCACAAAAAATGGGATATTTATCTGATATTATCCTTTAGTATGAGTCCACATGAGTTACAATAGATCATAGTATACATTTTCTCCTTAAAGTTGCTTTATTCTTGAAAAAGGGTTTGAAAACTATATTGAAATTCAAATTGTGCTTATATGGTTCTCAAAACTAATTTTAGGTATGTACACAAAAATTTGTTGTTCATTTTGCTCAAATTTAGGGAGAAAATCTCATAATATTAAATGGAAAATTCTTCAAGTTCTATCTTATTCCATATTTCTCAAAGTCCCTCACAAAGTTCTCCCTTTCCATCTCCAGTAAGTTCATATTTTATTTATATTTCTATTATCTAATTGAATTATATTTTTATCCATGGAAATTTGAATAACAACGTATCCAAGTTTATAAGATCCTGATTCAGAATCGAGTTTCGATGCAAAAAATATTCCACAAGTTCAGAAATGTCAGAATCTCTTATGAGATACAGCATACCACAAGTAGTTGGTAGATGAAAATGGACAATCACTTTACCTGTGTCAATTGTAACATGCCATCTTCCAGCCACAATTCTAGGTCAACGAAGGTAATAATTGTTTGGTACAATGAATGTTTAATATACCAATTTCATTTTTCTTACTGATATCAATGATTTACTAATGTTCAATGTTTTTTGAAATTATCATTCTATTGATGATGGGTGACCCACCTACCATCTTCCAATGCACCCAACTATAATGTTAAATTGAGAGAATGCTACATTAAGAGCACAAATCATAGAGGAATCATAGTAAGAATGGTTGAATTAGCCACATATTCAATTCTGACTATGTCCAAATTCACCAATTAGGAATGGTTACAACAATAGTAGTTCTCAATCACAATTTGGCAATGGAGGAAATCAAATAAAGTTTGGTATGGACGATTAATTATGCGATATGACTACCATGGAGACAATGTTATTATATGAATTCCAAAATTATTTGATAGGGGATTATGCTCATATCATTGATACCTTTTTTGAAAGCCTAAAATCTTCTTCCACCACTCCTCTCTTTGGACCTAGCAGCAAGTCAAAGTCTACCCAATGGGGGACAATTTTGTTACTATATAACTTAAAATAATTTTTTGCCATGTTTAATGCATTTTTCTTGTTAATATTCAGGAAATTGACCATGATGAAGTCCTTTATACTTTGAGAAATATTGTCACACAATAAACATTAAAAATGGTCAATTTTATAAACGTTACATATTGAAATTTACATTTATATTTCCCACAGATTGTAGGTTATTCAAAGATAAGGTTCTTCTAACTGATAATTTCTTATCTGGTAGCTACGAAGAGGAAAATAATTTATTGAAAATGTTCGGTGTTGAGCACATATCATATCATGCATCTCTGAATTATTGTATTCTACGTAGAGGAGAATATGCAGACAAGGTGATATGTTTGAAATGTGGGCATGACAGGGACCATAAATAAAAAAGGGGGTAAATAGCATGGTCCTCCTCATAAGAAATTGAGGCACATGCCTATAATCCCAAGAATTCAAAGGCTCTTTTGTTGCAAACAATTATCTATGTTATAGGGATGGCATGCCTCAAACTGAAGTGTCTCAGGAGTTATGTGAATTCCTACATCTGAAGTATGAAGTCTATGACTCAGCATAGCCATTGATGATGTCAACCCATATTCCCTCCAAAACACCAACTATTTTGTTTGACATGTAGTATTCATTAATAACAATATCCACCCATGGTTTTCCATGAATAATGAACAACTTATGTTGGCTCTCATAGTCTCTAGTACAGGAGAAGACAAGAATATGGATGTATACATACAACCATTGGTAAATTAATTGAAGGAATTATGGGAAGGGATAAATGTATAAGATGTATCAAGACACAACGTAATAGAGGATATTTTTGCATTGTATGGCATATGTGCTTACACCACACATGATTATATAGGCTTAGGAGTTTTCTCTTGTACATTACATGTTTATTGATTTGTTTATATACATAACAATAGTGTTTCCCATATTAATTTAATTTGTTGCAATTGTTATGATCCTCATTAAATCTAGCATGCCTCATACAAATTAATTTTGCAAGTATTTTAACAAAATAGTGTAATGGATGTAAGTGTTGTGGACCTTCTCTGAAGGCTAGGTGGTCCAACAACCTATGAAAGTGAGTGCATGACTACTCCAGGATATTCCTCCTAGTAGAATAGTCTTACAGAAGAGAAACATTTGCCTCTAATGTTAAGTTAGAGAGAACCCAAAGGCTTGCAATAATGACACCATCCAAATCGCTTAGAGAATATGAGAGAGAGAAGGAGAATGAGATTACAAAAATCTTTGATTCAAATAGGGAGCCTATGCTCAATGATCTAGAATACTTCGACTCCTATGTTGAGAGATTTTCCATTGGGATGAAAAAGAAATATGTCTTAAATTATGAGCTCCCATTTTTGGAGCTTATTAATATTGCCCACTTACTACATGCATATATTTAAAAATGTTTCAACTTCTTTATGGATGCACATATCATCGGATGAAAATGACACATTGGCTATTAGGAGAGATATTATTTCTTCATAAATTAAAAAGAAACATTGGCCAAGACAAGAAAATAGAAGAGAGGTTGGTACCTTTTTGTCTTTCAATGAAGGTGATGTGTCATGGGTTTTAAAGAAATATGAGCGTCATTTGGAAAAGGAAGTTATAATGCATGTATGGGTTCCTTTTTTATATAGGTCTTCTCTACAACATTGCTTAATTGTGGAAGACAATTTGTCGGGGTTGAAATTTCATGACCATTTGAACCCCTTAAGAGAATCTATGCCCAAAACATGATTTTATTATTTGTTATTATTTTTATTCCATGAGATAAAATATAATTAATTTTTTTATGTGTTTGCCTTGTAGTTTCATTATCCTTTGCTTGTGCGTGGATGTGTTAACCATGACTTCCCCTAAGACCTATGATGTGCCATACCTAAATTATTTACATTTTTACATTGGATCACATCAAAGGAGATTCATATGACTAGCATTCCATGATGATGTCAAGAGATAGCTAAGATTGTTTGTATGTTTGTGAAGGAATTGCCAACAAGTTTCATGGACTTGTAGGTTCATTGTCTAATTAACCTAGTATATGAGGTTGAATTAGTTGGGGTGGTTTCTTGTCATTGGATGTTCTTCTTAGAGAGGTACATGAATAAATTGAAAATGTGTGTTCAACAAAGGGAAAAACATGAGGGATCTATGGCAAAGGGGTACATATCGTATGAGTCTTTATATTATGCCAGTCAATATACCAACTAGATCGACAACACACCAAGTGTGGTGATTTGGGATGACGAAAGAGATGAAGACAAAAGAGAATGGGAGCTTCTCAAAAAAATGGAAAAAGGCACATGATAAAGAGTAAGTGATTTATCATTTATCAAATTTATACACAGTAACTATTCACACAGAACTTCATAATGTATATTTTATTCTTATACATAATATATATGTCAGTTTCACTTCATCAACAAATTGATAAATTGAATCTACCAAGAAATTCATTCTTTAAAATTTAGAAGTAACAAAAACGAGACTCACATTGTATGAGAAAAAGAGCAGGAAATGGGATAGTGACAAGAAATAATTCAGACAGTGGAATGGTAGACGTGTTCCTTATCCTGATCATTTTAAAGAAAATATGCCAATGATTGCCCCAATAGTTTGGTTTTTAACCAAGTCAAAGAGAAATATGTGGCATCTAGTCATTTCCCATGTGATGAAGACTATGCACTAAACATAGGGGTTGGGTGCAATAACTCGGTAATAATTGCTTTGTGTACATTTTTAACTTCATAATGTAACTTTGAATTGTAAAGTTTATATTTTATATTTTAATTATGCTCTCAATATTATACGGATGACATTATGATTTTTTTTCACCTTTTTATAGGTGCATTTTCTCCCATCTGTGTGGGCATATGGACATCATTTTCACACGAAGGACGTCGTTGATTGATGCATGATAGAAAATTGTGGAGTGGAAGACGGGTTTGATCAATATAGTCATGCTATCCACCGTGATCAAAACCTAATGTAGTGGACATTAGGTTATGTTGGAAAGATACAATAAATCATTGAAGAAGAATTCTCTTTGTTCCAAAATGTTATTTTTAAGTGCAAGTGGTGGGACACCTTTGATAAGAATAATATAAAGGAATATTGTGATATTGGGTTGATATATATCAACTTTAAAAAGATGTGGCATGAAGCTAGGGAGCCTTATGCTTTCCTCGAACACTGCAACTAGGATTTTTTACCCAAATGTGTTGGAGAGGGATTGGTGGCTCGTATTAAGACACGACGCTAGATCAAAACGTATTTTTGAGAAGAATAGTGTTACCATGCCAAGAAAGGAAGATAATCAAGGCGATGACAATGGGGAGCAACATTTACCTGTGTTATTTCATCATTTATATTATTGTTGTATGTTTTTGTTTTTTCTTTTTCACTAATTATATTGTTTTTTATTCATCTTATTGGCATTTTATATAATTGGTAAGGTTGACAAACATTTTTACACTTTTTTTTCAATGGAAGCATTTTTAAATTTAAAACTAATTACTTCCAATTATGTAATTTATAATTTAAAAATTAGAATTTTAACATATTTGTTTAATTCTAAGTTTTTTATAAGTTTGATTTGGATTTTATGATAATTTGGCTTTCAACTTAGTTTTTTGTTATTTTACATACTTTCATAATTGCTTTTGGAAATATTTAAATTATGCCCCCCGATGTTAACTAAAACCGCAACTAATGAAGTAATTTAAAATTTTGATAGCAATCAACTTACAAAATAATGACAAAAACAAAAAGTATAGGAAGATTTGCATCCATAAAATTTTAGGGTCAATAGAATGCTTATGATTGGAGATTATAATTTTTTTATAATAACAATTTTTACAGCAGACAAGCCTATTCAATACTTTTTATAATAAAATTGAGATATAGAATGAATATGTATGAACTATCTATACAATAAAAAAAAAAATTATTGCCATTTTACAATTATAGTTTCGACCATTAAACTTTGTAATTTATAATAATCTCTTTGCATTTTTTTTTTACATTAAATATTTTTTGCATGTAATTTCATATATAAACTTCGATACAAGCTTACCAATATATAATCTATAACAAATATCTATCATTTCATAAAAATAAACATCATGATGATAACCATCTAACAAACATAAACACAATTTAAAATACACATCCAAATTCACTAACATTTTCTAATAATATACACCTCTAACAAATACACACGTCATTAGCTATCACCCAAATCTAATAATTTTAGAGGGCATTATCATCCTAATCACATCTAACAATATCCCATGCTAATAAATGTCATGCTAATTATATTGTTTTTTATTAGTCTCGTTCGCATTTTCTATAATTGGTAAGATATTAAATATAAATTTAATTTGGTAAGAGTTGCTATAAATATTAAATTTAAATTGCTTGAAACTCTAATAACTTGGTGATATAATTAAATTTGATTAAATAACTTTTATGTTATATTAATCTAAATTAATTATAGAAATTATGACTAAGGTTTTGAGATTTAACAATAGATTGATTTTATAAATAAACTTAAAGATTACTTTTATATATTTTTAAAATAATATTATTGATAATAGTTTATTGATTGCATTTTTATTTATTAATTTAAACATTCAAAATTAAAAATATATATAATATAGTTGGAAATAAATATTAATTAACAAATATATTTTAAATAATAAGTATAATTAGTAAATAATTTTTTAACAATGTTTCATTTCATAATTATTAGTATATAAATAAACCTGAATTTACTAAATTTATAAAATCAAATTAATTGTTAATGTTATTTTTTAGTCCAATATTTTATGAGGATTTTTTTAATTATTAGTTGATTTTTATAGACAAAATTATTTATATATTTTAATTTATTGTAAAATTTTGAATTTTTATTTATGATTAAGGTTACCAATATAACATTTTGAAAATTAATTTGCAAAAAATATTAGATATTGTTCTAACCTTACATTATAAGTATAGGTCAAAACTTTCTGATTTCTACACTTAACTATGACTATAAAGGTAATTTTTTTTAGAGATTTGTACATTTTAATTATGTGTAAAATTGATTTTGTTTTGTAGTGGCTATTTTTTAGACTTGTTTTATAAACATTGATTTTTATACCTATGTTTTTTATAGGAAGGGACTATGATGCTCACAACCCTTGTTTGAATAAGAATTTAGCTAGAATGAAGATGTATGAACTATATATGCAATAGAAAAACAATCATGGTACTTCTACCATTATAGTTTCAACCATACTAAACTTTGTAATTTCTAAAAATATCTTTACAGTTTTCATTTAAAGTAAGTTCTTTTGCATGTAATTACATATATAAAATTTTCATATAAGCTTACCAATACATAATCTGTAACAAATATCATTCAATAAAGATAAACATCATGATTATACCCATCTAACAAACATAAACATCAACTAAAACACACCTTCAAACATCTAATTATATACACCTCTAGCACATATAAACATCACTAGCTAGCACACAAATCTAATACTCTAATAGGGAATCATCAACATGATCACATCTAACAAAATAGAATCATTGTCTCATATCATCACCACACACATCCTCAAATATACAACATGTATTGTCAAATAACTGCTATAACATACATATCTATCTGCAAGCACATTAAATGAACATATCTAACATGACATAAAAATATACACATCAACACCATCATATAAATTAAGTACATCAATGTGAAAGTAATGTATATATATATATATATGTGTGTGTGTGTGTGTGTGTGTGTGTGTGTGTGTGTGCGCGCGCAAACAAGTCAAATAACTACTCTAAAATGTATAATACAATAGTAGTAGTGGTGGGCTAGTCTATAGCAAAGGATGATGCGAAGTCAACTTCCTGATTGAGAGTCAAACTATGAGGTGGAGGAGGAGGTGGTTGGTCCACTCTGCAAGGATAAGTATGAGGTAGAGAGTGATCATGGGGTGAATGAGTAGGAGGTGGTGAAGTACTACCAAAAGGATCATCCACACCCTGATCATCATCTGATGGGGTAGTACATCTAGGTGAAGACTGTGTATCTAATGTATGTCCATATTGATAAGGTGGGGTACTACTAGAAGGACCACTGCCATGATCATGATGATTCGATGGGATAGTATAGGTTGAAGACTATCTATCTCCTGCATGGCAATCATCCCTCCTCAATGTCAGTATAAACATAGTATGCCTGACTATATGACACATAAGACTCATCATAATGCATAATGAGTTTGTCTAGAGCTTTAGGAGCGTAGGATCTACCCTGATGTCTCGATCTGTTGCAGGGAAGAATCCTACCTCAACCAAAATTCTAGAGGGTACGTCGCCCACCTCCATCTTGAATCCAATATCCAACCTACGACGTCGCCCTATGTGTGCATACATATATACATCATACCAAGATGTCCCTCACCCTCTGCAGCCTCGGCCATCTCCCCATATGCATCTGGTGTGGGAGGAGTCATGCCCTCAATGAATGTGTCGATTTCTACAAAATATATATTACATAATAATAATAATGACACAATTTCATTTTAGAATTTAATAAAACAAGTTAAAGAACGTGCTAGAATAAATTTTATTCTAACTACTTAAGACAATAAAATGAAAGTAGATTAATTTAAAGAAAAAACTAATATTACCTATTTCAGCTATTGGATCATCTTGTGTGAAGAGGATGTTGGGACACTGTCGCCAATCCATCCTCATATAAGGAAATGGTACTAATTCAAACATGTGTTTAGCCTCACTAAACAGTAGCCTGAGCCTATGAAAGGAAATCATGGTAGGATACTCGGGTTGAACATTCTTAGGTATCATCTTGCCCCACATGTGCATCCACACTTCATCAGCTTTGGAGGGCAGAAGTAAAAAGTAGGCCTTGTCTTTGTAAACCTCTCAAAACATAAAAAAAATAGCTTTAAATCGAAAGGGAAGTTCACCCTCCCATGCATCATAACCGGACATCTATCTAAACCTATATAAAACTTACACAAAAAAATGTCATACCAGCTGATACATCGTGACCACTACACCAAAGAACCAACATAAAACAAAAGAGGGAAACTAATGCACTTCCATCACTAGTATAGTGTGCAATGGTACTCACTAATAATGAGAGGCACTGATGCAGGAGGTTGATCAAAATAATATGGTCATCTAGAAAATAGACTATTGGTTAATTTATAACCGATTAGATGTGTTCAAGCCAATTCTATACATGGGCTTAGTTTATCCTGAGGGTCCAGTTTTTTTCCCTAAACACGTCTGTCCCACATTTATTTTCCATTTTTAAACAGGTGCTTCACTCTACGCCGTTGATATCTTTTTTCTAGATCTAACAGTCATCACTCACCCCAATCACTATCTAGCCCATTGATTTTCTACCGTCAATCTGTCTGTCCAATCTAACGGCTGTCATGTGATTTCGCATGGATTTAAGCACAATCTTTATCACTTTGAAGGCACCCAAAAAAGTGGTTTTTCTCTCTCCTATGGTCGACTTCTCAAGATAATCGCGCGGACTCGGAATATTATTGCTTACCACTTAAAAGGAAAGCAATATACTACTTCCTACTTTTCCGATACAACCCATGTGCATGAAATCAAACTTTAATAAAGCACTTAATAAATGTTTTGGCGCTTAATTCCAAGATTACCCATTAACACCCAATGACTGCAATTAATGATAAACACATAAACACTGATATTTACAACTAAAGGGTGAAAATAGAGGAAATACCCAGTTAAGTTTTAGAATGCAGATACATAGATGTAAACGAGATTTTGTACTAGGATTAACACACAGTTGCACACTGAATCAATTTATTCAATATAATAGAAGTTACAGAGCCTTGTCCCTCTCGACTCAATTAAAGGAATTTATTTTACCTCTGTCTCAATCTCAAAACGCTATCTATCACTCAGACTCTCGCTTCTCACTCAATTCTCAATCGTCTCAACGAATCCCTTTTCCATTACATTTTCTTCTCTTTTATGAGTCAAATCCTATTTTAACTACACTAACAACTCGATCTCTATTTTAATCAATCTAACAATCAAATCTCTATTCTTAAGCTCTATTACACACCTATGCTAACAACTCATCCCTTAGTCTAAAATAATACAATTTTCTAACTATTACAATAATGAAGTAAAGATCATTTTCAAGAGCTCCAACCCTCTCTACCAAAACTAACTTTTGACCACTTAGGTCAATCAAATACAACTCATTTAGCCACAAGATGTGAACAAACCATCACATTGTTGGCTAAGTCCATATGCTCTTGCATCAGACTCCCGGGGAAGAAAAGAATCATCCCTCAGATTTCAGGGTTTACTCCATACTTCTGCAACTCTGTTTTTGTCCACCAACTAGCATCCTCCACTGCTTGTCCTTTCCATTTGACTAGATATTGAAAATAAACTTGTCCTCTGGTTCTTTCAGATACTCTTTTCTCCATAGCAACTTCCACCTCTTTCTTAATTGTCTTTGGCATTTGTTCTTCCCAGTTCAAAGTTTGAACTTCATCTTCTGTAGTTTCCTTCTATAGCTCTGTCTCTGTCTCTTTGTATGGATACAAATTTGCAACATTGAAAAATGAAGATACATGATATTCCAATTCCTTCTGTAAATTCAATTTCATAAGCATTAGTTGAAAACTTTCTTACAATTTTACATGGTCCTATCTTTTCCATTTTTAGTTTATTGTAAGTCTTAGCAGGAACTCTTTCTTTTCTCATATACATGATCACTAAATCTCCCACTTGGAATTCTTTCTCTATTCTTTTCATATCTACTCTTTGTTTGTATTTGCCACTACTTTCCTGCAATCTGCCTTTGACATCTTTTGTTAGTCTCTGCATTTTCTCTGCAAACTCTTAATCTTTTGCACTTCTTGTCTCATGTTTACCCAAATGTCTGAGCTCATACACACCTCTTGGATTCATCCCAAAAACAATCTAAACAACACTCATTCTAGCACTTCAGTTTGGAGTGTCATTATAAGCAAACTCATCCTGAGCTAGTGCTAAATCCCACTGCTTAGGATTTTAATACACTAAACTTCTCAATATGCTCCCAAAGATTTTGTTTACCACTTCGGTCTATCCATCTGTTTAAGGATGGTATGTTGAACCGAAACTAAGGTTAGCACCTAGCATCTTCCAAAGAGTTTTCCAGAAATTCGCTACAAACTTTGTATCTCTATCACACACAATACTTACAGGAAATCCATGTAATCTTACAATTTCTGAAAAAGATAGATTAACAATATGTGTTATATTACTATTCTTCTTACATGCAATGAAATGTGCCATCTTGGAAAATATATCTACCACAACATAAATGGAATCATTCCCCCTTTGAGTTTTAGGTAACCCTAAAAAAAAAATCCATGCTAACTGCATCCCATGGTCAGTCTCGTATGGGCAATGGCTGGTACAATCCTGTATTCTGGCTTCTCCCTTTAGCATGCTAACATATCTTGCACTTCTCAACAAATCCCTTAACATCATTTTACATCTTTGGCCAATAGTAAAAAGCATTTACCTGAGAAAAGGTGTTGTCTTTTCCAAACTGACGAGATAATCCTCCACTGTGTTTCTCCTTTATTATGTTTCCCTCATTGAACATTTGGGAATGCACAATTTGTTGCCTTTAAACAATAAGCCTCCTTGGATAAGATAATCTAACCACTGACTTATGTTATGAACTATTGGATTTTGTATTTTTGCATAAATGTCTTTGAAATATACATCATCTTTATACATATCAACCATTTATTCAAATCCTACAACACCAAATTTTAGTTCTTGCACAATGAAATTTACCCTACTTAAAGCAACAACAACTTTTTTCAACTTACCACTTATGTTTTTTATCACAAAAGTAAAGCTCTATAAAAACTCTACCCACTTGGCATGTTTCTAGTTCAATTTTGGATGGTCGTTTAACTGTAATGTATGATTGTCAGAATATAATATAAACTTCTTTGGTAGCAAATAATGTCTCCATTTTTTTAAGGCTTGTCCAATAGCATAAAATTATTTATCGTTAGAAGAATACTTCTTCTTAGCTTCATTTAATTTCTTACTAAATTATGCTATTGGTTTTTGTTCCTGACTCAAAACTGATCGAATTGCAACTCCACCAGCATCTGTTTCAACCTGAATACTTTTTCAAGATCAGGTAGAGCTAAAACTAGTTTCTCTGTGATTTTCCTCTTCAGCAACATAAAATTTTCGTCTGCTGCTTTTGTCCACTTGAATGGTTCATTAGTCTCCTTGATTTTTTCAAGAATTGGTGCACAAATTAGGTTAAAACCTCTGATAGATTTCCTATAAAAACTTGCAAGACCATAAAAACTTCTTACCTCAAATATATTCCTTGTAATAGGCTAGTTCCAAATTTCTTAGACTTTCTCTAGATCAATTTTCAACACTTCTTTAGAAACTAAAAATCCCAAGTAAATTAATTCTTCTTTCATGAAACTACATTCTTCATATTTATCAATAGTTTCTCTTTCTGTAGATTTCTTAAAACCAATTTAAGATGCTCTAGATGTTCTTCTTTACTTCTACTAAAAACTAGAATATCATCAAGGTAAACAATAACAAACTTGCCTACATATTCCTTCAAGACTTCATTCATCAATCTCATGAATGTGCTAGGTGCATTAGTAAGTCCAAAAGGCATCACTAACCACTCATACAATCCACTGCTTGTTTTAAATGCAGTCTTCAATTCATCTCCTTCTCTAATTCTTATTTGATGATATCCACTCTTCAGATCTGTTTTAGTAAAATACTTTAACCCACTCAAATAATCCATCAGATCATCCATGCATGGTAAAGGAAACCTATACTTGATAGTGATCTTGTTTATGGATTTGGAATCTGTGCAGATACACCATTCACCTCCTTTCTTTGGACTAAGTATAGTTGGTACAACACATGGACTAAGACTCTCTCTGATTAGTGCCTTATACATCAGTTCTTACACTTGTTTTCCAACTTCTGCATTCCCTTGAGGAGTTAATCTATATGCTACTCTATTTGGAAAACTTGCTCCTGGTATTAGACTAATATGATGACTAATACTCATGATTGGTGGCAATGCATTTGGCAATACATCCACAATAATATTAGCAAAGACATTCAATAGAGTTTTGATTTCTTCAGGTAAATCATCTAAGTTTGTGGAAGTCAAAATTACCTTAGGTCTCCCTATGATAGCAAAATGAATTTCTTCACCTTTTCCAACCTCTTGCAATAGCTCCTTTCCACTCATCAGCATAACACTATTTTTAGGTGCTCTTTTGTCAGCTTCATTCTTTAATGGCAGCAGTGTATATTAATTTCCATCCTTCTCCAGAGTATAAGTATTTTTACTCCCATCATGAATAGATTTCCGATCAAACTGCCAATGTCTTCCCAACAATACATGACATACATCCATTGGCATTACATCACACAATATTACATTTTTATAAGTACCAATCTGTATCTCTACCTTGCATTGTTCTGTAACAATAATCTGATGTCCTTTCTCCAACCATGACACTTTGTAAGGAGTAGGGTGTGTCTTCTTCACTAATCATATCTTGTCCACCATCTCTGTAGAAACAAAGTTATGAGTGCTTCCACTGTCAATTATCACTTTACAACATTTATGTTTGGATTTGCATGTAGTTCTAAATAAACTCTTCCTCTAAGCTAGTTCTCCAGTCTCTTTCTCTACCTTAAGAAATACCCTTTTCAAGAACATGGACTCTCCTACTTCAAGGAATTCTTCCTTCTCTCTAATTTCAGGTTTTTCCTCCCTTGCCTCAGCCACATTAACATTCCTCTGACTTGTTGTCCTATTATGAGTACAGTCCCATGATCCATGTCCCCATTCTCCACGTGTGTAACACCGAATATCTCTTCCTCAATCTCTTCCTCTAGGTGCAAATATTCCTCTATTAAAATCTCCCATCTATGGTGGTCTACTACTTGAACTTCCTACTCCACTCTGATGTTGCTGAACCCTTGGTCTGGTAGTTCCTCTACCTCTTACTAAACTTTTCCCTTTACTCCTCTTATTTTGTTTCCTCAACATCTTCTCTTCTGCCTTCAAACCTGCTTTATAGGCATATTCAATGGTCTTCAGACTCTGCAAGATGATCTCATCCTATATGTCATATCTTAGGCCATTGATATATCTAGCTACCTTCTCCATGTCATCCTCTGCATGTCCTGCTCTAATACTCAATCTATAAAACTCTTTTGTATATTCTTTAATAGACATTCCTTTTTTCCTTAAATTCTGTAACTATTTGAAAATATTTAACTGATAATCTTTTGGCATAAATTTATCTTTCATTTTACTCACCGTTTTGTCCCATTGCTTGATCTTGGAATTTCCTTTTCTTATTCTAGATGTTTGTAGTTCATCCCACCAAATAGCTACATGACCCTTCAATCAGGTAACTGCAAATTTCACCTTATTTTTGTCATCAACCTCCTCATAGTCAAAATATTTTTCCGATGAACTAATCCAATCCATCAGCTCTTCTACATGGAGACTCCCCTCATATATAGGAATTTGCACCTTTGGTTTTCCATCTACTTTAGCCAACATCTTCATAACTTTGGTAGTTTCGTTTTCCTCCTCTTCTTCTTCCTCAGAAGACTCTTCTACAGCACTGGAAACTCATTCATTAGGTTTTCTCCTCTGAGTAGTCTCCATTGTGTCCATTCTTGTTCACAGACTCCAAATCTCCTCCATCAGAACTGAATTTGCTTCAGGTCTTGCTCAAGCTATGCTAGCTCCCCTCCTCGGTGGCATGTTTACTGCAGTCAAACTCAATCTCTTTGCTCTTATACCAAAATGACACAAGAGGTTGATCAAAATAAGGTGGTTGTCTAGAAGATAAACTATTGCTTAATTTATAACCAATGAGATGTGTTCAAGCTGATTCTATACATGGCTTACTTTATCCTGAGGGTCCCGTTTTTTTCCCTAAACACATCAGTCCCACATTGAATTTCTCTTTTTAAACAAGTGTTTCACTCTACACCATTGATCTCCTCTCTCTAGATCTAGCATTCATCACTCACCCTGATCACTAACTAGCACGTTGATTTTCTACCGTCGATCTGTCCATTAGATCTAACTTTCGTCACATGATTTCGCGTGGATTTAAGCACGATATTTATCACTTTTGAGGCACCTGAAAAAGTGTTTTTCTCTCTCCTCTAGTTGTGATGTGTTGAGCGCTCAAGCTAATCACACAAACTTGGAATATTACCACTCACCACTTGAAAGGCATGCAATATACCACTTCCCGCTTTTCCAATACAACCCATGTGCATTAAATCAAACTTTAATAAAGTGCTTGATAAATGTTTTAGTGCTTAATTCCAAGATTACCCATTAACACCAAATGACTGTGATGAATGATAAGCACATAAACACTGAGATTTACAATTAAAGCATGAAAATAGAGGAAAGATCCGGTTAAGTTTCAGAACGGAGATACCCAGATGTAAACGAGATTCTGCACCAGGATTAACACACAGTTGAACATTGAATCAATTTATTCAATATAATAGAAGTTACTGAGTCTTGGCCCTCTCGACTCAATTACAGCAATTTATTTGACCTCTATCTCAATCTAAAAACCCTAGCTATCACTCAGACTCTCGCTTCTCACTCAATTCGCAATCATCTCAACTAATCCCTTTTCCATTGCATTTTCTTCTCTTTTATGAGTCAAATCCTATTCTAACTGCACTAATAACTTGATCTCTATTTTAATCAATATAATAATCAAATCTCTATTCTTAAGCTCTATTACACACCTATGCTAACAACTTATCCCTTAGTCTAAAATAATATAATTTTCTCATTATTACAATAATGAAGTAAAGGTCATTTTCAAGAGATCCAACCCTCTACCAAAACTAACTTTTGACCACTCAGGTCAATTAAATTCAACTCATTCAGCCACAACATGTCAACAAACCATCACATTGTTGGCTAATTTCAGATGCTCCTGCATCAGGCACCTAACCTCCTCTACACCAAAAGAAAATATATTTATCTTTCCACGAGACAACTACAAATCTATTTGAGATAGTACATGATCCCTAACATATCTCTGATAGTAGTCTAAATCTATGTTGCAACAACATGGTGAACATCGAGGAACTATGGAAAATCCTCAAATCTCCTAGATATACCAATTATAAAATAAATGTCCTCATTGGGTTGAAACCACATGTCAAGGAAGACACAGATAGCTTGTCGAGGGTAATCCCACCGACAAATCCATTGTACCAACAACTCATAGTGCCCCTTCAGGGATGTAGCCTCCTTAGAGTGCTTAAGGATGCCTACATTCCTCAAGGGGCCTTGTGTCATTGTGGTAACAAGGTGAGGGCACAAATCCCTCTCCCTCTCTCATGCCTCCCACCCTCGTAGTATATTGTATTGGGCAACTCTTTGCTCTGGATGTTTTTCCTCCTATCTCCTCTAACATCTTTGCATGATTGACATATAAAATACATTAGCGTCACACATAAAAAATAAATCCTTTTATTAAATGAAAAAAATGTTTTTAAATATGGATATATATAACTTTGAATGAAAAAAAGCGACCTCAGTGCACCCAAAAAACAGGAATGCACCTAACATAGTGAGCCAAAAAGATAGGAATTCATAAAAAATGGTTCATACATTGACTTGATGCATCACCTTTGTTTTTCATGTATACATAACATTAGTTAAAATTAGTGCAATGCATTAACATAACATTTTGCACCGATGCATTAATTTTACAACAACACACTGCACCGAAATGTGCAGGTTAACAAACACACTGAGCTTTAGTTTTTTAATATTACTTGGTGTTTTTTGAAAAAATAAATGCATAGGAAGTTATTTTCACGAGAAGCACCATCATAAAAATTATAATTTTTAAAGTGGTGTATTGAGGAACTTCATGACCTGGTTCATTTCCATGTACCAAATGCACCGAACCACTAATGGTGTGCTAACATTACACACCGACTTGTTGTGCACCCTAAAAATTTATAGGGTGCATCGTGAATAGTGTGAGCCAAATATCTCAAACTCACCATGAAGAAAAAAATACAATACATTTTTTAACTTAATTTTCGATTCTACTGCCCTAAAGGATTAAGTTAGGGAGAAACATAGACATTACCTAGAAATTTTCTTGTTTGGGATGCATGCTTGCCACATAAATGAGAAAAGCAAATTTAGCCACACTTTGACAAAATTTGGAAGGCATGCAGTGAGAAATGGATGGAAGGATGGCAAGCAAGGGAAACACTAATGTGTAGAAATAACTTGAAATTTGCAACTACTAAATAAATCACAATGAAATCAATACAAACACAACTTTCTTCTGCTTAATATATGGAAGAGAAAATATACAATAGAAACACAATGTGCAATCAGTCAATCACAATGAACATATTTTTTATTGGGGAACCCAACTGGGAAAAAACCCTCCTCTATTTGTATTATATCACATGACAACAATGATATATTACAGTGACAACTTCAATGCTTGAAGCACTATCTACAGTGTAATACTGATCTCCTCCTGAGTCTACTCTGGAAAATATTGAGCTTGCACTCGTTCTTATTTCCTTGCACAATTATGAGGAAATTAGCTCATCTACTACATGAAAACTATGTACACTCAATAGTAGACAATAATAAATACAAGTATGCCTTTTCCCTCCACACAACTAGGAAAATTGAATCGCATGCATGGCTAAGCCTATTTCTAGTAAATTGACTAGTTAACTAAGATATCAGTGAGTTAACAATAGTTACAACTACTCAACTAAACGCATATTGACTCTATTCTAGACTAGAGCTCAAATAACCGAGTTTCACTAGATATGACTCCACTAGATATCCAAATCTTAGTAATCAAATCATGCACAACTCTAATTCTTGCCCACAAACTTGAATTAACTGAATTAACTAAGTGAATTGGCCATGTCACTCCTGCTAACTGCAACTCAAGTCATACTGTTGATGTGGAAATTTGAATTTGTCCATTTGACTAAGGAAGAAGTAACACTCCTTCTTAGCAAGAAAAGGGTTTTGAACATCCCCAATCCTTCTCCTTTGGAGGAATGTACTTTAACACAACTAACATTCCCTCTCACTATTGATGTTTCTACTACAATAACTACAACTCAGAGCATCCAACATATTTAATCAATTGTGTCTATGAGCTTCAACAGTATCCTAAGTCTATGACTGCAACTAGCCTTTGCACGATCGTTCAATATATGACTACATGAATTGACATTGATCCTTCTGCTACTAAATATTGTGGGTCCCTATAGCAAGGGTACTGATCCATGAGAAGACTATACTACAACTACTATTGATCTCTTATGGACCCTACCAAAATGTTTGCAACTTTAGTACTAAGGCTCTACATCGCCCCACCTCACTCCTGGAGGTATAGTTGTGTACAAAATGAATCTTTATCTATTCATACTTTTACAACTACCACTCTATTATAGCTTCCACGATGTTGTTGTAGCTACTGCAATAATAAGTCTAATCTCCCTAGATCCTGACGTAATAGCTTCCATGGGGTTGTTCCCTCTTAAACTAGACTCCCTCTGATTCTTGATTTTCCTATAGGAAATCTCTCTTCTCCTTCCTGACAACTTACGCTTTCCTCTTCCACTAGAGAAATTCTTGCACCACAACTCTGTTATTCGAAATTTCTTTGAGCAAAGATTAGGAAGTTGGTTTCTATGTAGTTTTCACTAGCTCTGATACCATGTAGAAATAACTTGAATTTTTCGGTTTCTAATGAAATCACACTAAAATAAATAGGAAAAAAAAACTTCTACTCAATCTATGAAAGGGAAAACATACAATAGAAACACATTCAATCATTCAATCACAATGAACATTGCTTTTACTAAGGAAACCAACTAGGAAAAACCACTCCTCTGTTGGTATTATATCATATGAGAAAAATAATCCATTAGAATGACAACTTCAATGCTTGAAGCTTTATCTTCCCTGCAATATTGGTCTCCTACTAGGTTTGCTCTAGAGAATACTGAGCCTACACTCACGTTCCTACAATCTCTCTTATTTTCTTGCACAATTATGAGGAAATTAGGTCATCTACTACATGCAAACTATGTACACTAAATAGTATACAATAATATACACTAGCCTAGATCCATCTTAACTCTAGATCTATCAAGCGCCAAGAGGGATCAAATCTCTTGAGATGCAAACCTATTTTTTAGTGAAAAACTTGAGGAAAGGTTTGCACCTCGATAGATTTGATCCCTCTCGATGCTTGATAGATATGGAGTTAACATTGATCTAGGCTGGTTTGATTCATGTGCGGCCAAGGAAAATCTATTAAAGATATGATTAATTTTATCAATAATATGTAAATACATATAATATTAATATAATCATTTTAAATATGCTACATATGTCTGAGATTAACCTAGCCATTTTAATTTTAAATTTCCTTAGTTACCTCAGTTTGTTGAGATGATAAATATCATTAATAACTTTAATGATGAAATATCATGAAATAAAAATTTTGAATGCAAAGTGACAATGTAATAGTGTTTAATGACAAAAAATGTGAATAATAAGAATTTATTTAATTACAAATAGTCTTCATTGTGATCAATCTCAAACTATTTTCTTCTACTATTCCTATTGTCATCCTTGTTAGTTTTGTCATTTTCTCATATTGATTATATGAAAAGGACAGTTGAAATCACAAACCATTTAAATCTTTAGCTTGATCTGTTGTAGTAGACATCATACCTTGTCTTTCTTTCTATCCAATATTAATAATTTGAATTACTATAACACAAAAATAAATGTAGAATACCAATAATTTTGTGTTCTTACACTGAAACCAATGCACATTGTTAATCCAATCACTTTAAAATTAATGTATCATCATATATCCAGTTACATCAAATCAAAAATCAACATCTACACTAAAATCAATGCATCTAATCATGTAATCAAATAATATTAGAAAACAACTTCTACACTAATGTCAATGAATCTAATGAAAGCAATCAAATAGGATTTTAAATCAAAATCTACACTAAAATCAATGCATCTAGTGCAAGTAAGAAAATAGGTTTACAAACCAACATCTACACTGAAATCAATCCATTTAGTGCAAGCAATCAAATAGGATTAGAAATAACCATCTACACTCAAAATCAATGCATTTAGTGCAACCTATCAAATAGGATTAGAAATAATTTACATTGAAATCAATGCATCTAATGAAAGCAATCAAATAGGATTATAAATTTCCATGTACACTTAAATCAATGCACATAGTGCAAGAAATCAAATAGGATTAGAAATCACCATCTACACTGAAATCTATGCATTTAGAGCAAGCAATCAAATAAGATTAGAAACCATATACATTGAAATCAACGAATCTAGTGCAAGCAATCAAATAGCCTTAGAAATTGCCATCTACATTAAAATCAATACATATAGTACAATAAATCTTCTTCCCTATCTGCCCCTCCATCTATATCTATATCTCCCTCCATCTCTCCTTATTTTTCTCTCTATCTCAACCCCCCAAAAACACACACTTTATCACTCCATATTTATCAATCTCTCTGTCCCTCCCACCCTCTCTCCATCTCTCTCTTCTTACATCTCTTCACCTTCCCTCAATACCTCTATCTCCCTTTGTCTTTGTATATCACCGCCAAAACATACACTCTCTTTCTCTAATCAATCTATCTATCCCTCCCTCCTCCTCTTGCTCTCTCTCTCTCCTCCCCTTCTCTCCCTCTCTTGGCCTTCTGTCTCTATCCTCTTGTTTTCCTCTCTCCCTCTCTCTCCATCTTCCTTATCACTCCCTCTCTTTCTCTCCAACTTTATCTCTCTATGTCTTTCTTCTTAGATCCCTCTCTCTCCCCCACCAACTTCATCGCTCTTTCCCTCCCTCTCTCCACTCTCTCACATCCTCCCTCTTCCTTCCTCTCTCTCCCTTTCTCTCCCACCTCTCTCTATCTCTCTCTTCAACCCTAAACTTTGATACTATATCCCTCCATCTATCCTTCTCTCTCCTTCTCTCCCCCCTTCTGTCCATCTCTCCTTATTTTTCTCTTTATCTCACCTCAAAAAATGCATACTCTCTATCCATCTCTACCTTGTCACTCCCTCTCTCTCTCCACTTCTCAATCTTTATGTCTTTCTTCTTTCATCACTCCCCCCCTACAAATCCATCTCTCTATCCCTCCCTCTCCCATCCTCGATTGCTCCCTCTCTCCTCCTATCTATCAAATCCTCTCTCTCATCCTTCCCTCTCCCCTCTCGAATCCTCTATCTTTCCCCATCACTCTCCCCTCTCTCTCCCCCCCTCTCTTCCTCTCTCTCTCTCCCCTTTTCTCTCCTTATCTCCCCCCTTCTCTCCATCCCTCCTTATTTGTCTCTTTATCTCACCCCTTAACATACACACTCTCTCTCGATATCTCCCTTGTCACTCCTTCTCTCTCTCCACTTATTACTCTTTATGTCTTTCTTGTTCCCTCCCTCTCTCTCCCCCTTCTCTCTCTTTCCTCCTATTGTACTCTCTCCCTTTCTCTCCATATTCCTTATCACTCCCTCTCTCTCTCCACCTTTATCTCTCTATGTCATTCTTATTACCTCCCTCTCTCTCCCCCTCTAACTTTATCTCTCTTTCCCTCCCTCTATCCACTGTCTCACATCCTCTCTCTCGCTCTCTCTCTTAACCCTAGAACTTTGTTAATATCCCTCCCTCTCTCCTTATTTGTCTCTTTATCTCACCCCAAAATGTACACACTATCTCTCCATATCTCGCTTGTAACTCCATCTGTCTCTACACTTCTCCCTCTCTATGTCATTCTTCTTCCCTCCCTCTCTCCCCCTACAATTCCATCTCTCTATACCTCCCTTTCCCCTCCTCTCTCACTCCTTCTCTGCTCCTCTTTTTCAAGTCCTCTATCTCATCCTTCATCTCTCTCGCTTTCTCTCCTACAACCCTCTCTCTTCATTCATCACTCTCCTCCTCTCTCTCCCTTCCTATCCTACCTCTCTCTCTCTTCCTCCATCTCTCTCTCTCTCTCTCTCTCTCTCTCTCTCTCTCCAACTATGTTACTATACCCCTCCATCTCTCCTTTTCTCTCCTTCTCCCCATCTCTCATGTGTATCTTTATCTCACCCCTAAACATACACACACTCTCTCCATATCTCCCTTTTTAATCCCTCTCTCCTCCTCCTCTCTCTCTCTCTCTAGCCTCTAATCCTCTCACTATCTCCCTCTCTCTCTCTCCTTCTCTCTCCCCTCTCCATCTTTGTGTCTCCCTCTCCCTCTCTTACCCTTCACTACCTCTCTCACTCATCTCCCTCTCTCTTTATTCATTCCTCCTCTCCCCTATCTTGTAATTTATCTCCATCTCTCCTATGTCACTCCCCCTATCTCCCGACCTCTATCACTCTATTTCTTTGTTCTTCCCTCCCATATATATCTACAGTTAATATATATCATGATATATTGTTATATATTATAATATAGCAAATTTAATATTGTATTAATCCAAAGTTATTAAATTTAATAATATTAAGCGTTTAATATTAATATTAGGGTTAATAAGTTTTTTTTGCATGGTATTAATAGTAATTTGGCCCATGGTATTCAATCCATAGACTTGGTATATAATTAGATGTTGATTTCTCGTCATATTTGATATATTTTTATTTATTTACCATACCTCTTTATACCTCTTTTATAAATATGGTATTTGGTGAATGTTATTTAGCTTGTGGTATTAAAATCGTATTTGGCCCATAGGCTTCACTTAAATAAGACATTCTTTTAGTCTTTTTAAATATAAAGAGGTTGATGGAGGAAATAGAAAAAGAAGTTTTATTTATTTACAATACCTGTATTTTGCTTATATTTTTATTTATTTACCATACCTCTAGAGTAATTATAAAAACAGGTTTTATTTATTTACCATACCTCCTATTTATTTATATTTTTATTTACTTAACATACCTCTTTTTTGTCACTCTCTCCAACTATGTTACTATATCCCTCCTCTCTCCTTTTTTCTCTACTCTCTGAAATCCTTATCACACTTCGCACTGTTCTACATGTTTACATTACGTTTAGATTTACATTTTTACGTGAGACCTGCCCTCCATAAACATACATTTACATTTTTACCCCCATAAACATTAGCTCAGGATCCCTATAAACATTAGTTTACATTTACATTTACATTTTACATTTACGTCTACCTGATATACGTTTACATTTACATTTTTATGTGAGATCTACCACCATACTAGACCACAAATATTAGTTTAGGATCCCCATAAAAATTAGTTTACATTTACGTTTACATTTAGTTTACATTTACATTTGCATTCATGTTTTTACGTGAGATCCACCCTCATACATGTTTATGTTTAAGTTCACATTTACATTTATATTTACATTTTACATTTACGTCTGCCTAATATATATTTAGGTTTATGTTTTTATGTGAGATCTATCGCCATACTAGACTGTAGAATGTGAGATCTACTACCATACTAGACTGTAGAGTAGATCACCTCTTGACACAAAAAGTTTTTCCTTTTCCCTCCACTCAACTCGGAAATTAGAATTGCATGCATGACTAACAATTTTTTTGGTAAATTGACTATTTGACTAAGAGATCATTGAGTTAAAAATAGTTACGACTACTCAACTGAACTCATACTAACTCTATTCTACACTAGATCTCAGATAACTGTGTTTTACTAAATATAACTCCACTAGAGAGCTAGAGCTTAGCAAACAACTCATGCACAACTCTACTTCTTGCCCACAAACTCAAATTCACTGACTTAATTAAGTGACTTGGCCATGTCACTCCTGTTAACTACTACTTAAGCCATCCTACTCATGTGGAAATTTGAATTTCTCCATCTGACTAAGGCATCAATCTTAGTGCTTGAAAGCTCTACAACACTGCAAATGGTAAAAATGAATTTTATGACTAGTAATTTCTTTTCATTTAACCCTATTCTGGGGCGATGAAGTGTATTTACAAAGTGCACCATGATTTTCTAAATTCAAATCCCTAATTCGGTGCACCACATTATTTATTCACTGGGACCTATCAAAATAGGAAGACCAATAGTGCTTTGTGTGATTATTGCACTAAAATGGTGAAATTTAATCTTAAAAATGATTTTTTTTTTTAAATTTAACTTTTTTTTGGTGCTATCGCATTGGTTCTCTAGTTCAACCTGGTGCACTATTATTTTTAAATTAAAAACCCTCCAACAACGCACCATGTTGTGTAGACACAAGGGTGTTCCGAAAAGGGCAAAGCACTTAGGCTTTGTGTCAGTGTACCATCAAAATGGTGAAAATGAATTTTACCACTTGATTTTTTTTAAATTTACACTAGTCGGTGTTATCTAGTAGTATACCTTGAAACCTCAAGGACTTTAAGTTACTTCTACTTTCATGCTTTTTCTTTACAGTGAGAAAATGAATTCTTGTTTTCACTTTTGAGAAATGGACAATAAATGGATTTCATAACAGTAGTTTAGTTTAATAAAATAAAAGTTGTAGTAGATATGATACAGTTCCATGGGAAGTTTAAATAATTACTGCTGAACCTTATTAACTCTCTTTTACCAAAAAGTTAGCAGTTGTTAGTTCTCATTTATTAGTTAAAGAAGTAGTTACTCCTTCTATGCTCTTATCTTACATAAGGGAAGGGAGAAGGAGGGAGGGGCTAGCTTTTTTTCTTGAAAAGAAAAGGTGAGGAATTCCTTGAGATTATTGAAGAGACTTCCCAGGAGGAAGTAGAAACCGTTGCTGGATGGACCGTTGCTGGATGGACCTGGCCAAAGCAATAGAAACTGTTACATTAAAGATAACTGATTGTTGGGAAAAGAGGAGCTTGGGGGAGAATACTTGGACATGATCGCCAGATTCTCATCGAAAGGGTGGAGAGGTTCATTGATCGCAATTTAGTGTTGCAATGGAAGATAAGTGAAATTGGTTAAATTTGTTATGATTATTCTGATTAAATGCTAATCTTGCCATATTATGGAAGTACGAAATAAACATTATGATATTGGATTTTGTATTTCTTTAATTCTGTGTCAGTCAGAAAAAGGATGGTAAAAAAAGGAGTAAACATGGAAAGTCAAATTCCATTGAGAATGTCAATATGTAGGGGTAAGTTAATCTACGTGTGGAGGTAATAACTTGTTAGGAGAATTTACATATTACAGCATGTGTAGGTTAATTGTACAGAACCTATACCATGCTTCCTGAATGCCTTCGCCCGTCTACCTAGATTCAAGAATGTAGGCAAGGGTCAAACTGTGCATCCATTTCCTAGAATAGAGTCTTTTTAAGGAAAAACAAACTAGCAACAGTATATGAAAAATAGTAGACAAGCGATTACAGAGAAGAACGAAAACTATCAAATATGAGATAGAATATTCCTTCTTGTATATGACTTGAAACTAAAAGAAAAACATATGAAATTTATACTTATTCAAGATTAATATTGTTAAGAGAACAAGACTAATTATATCAGTGGTACATTCAAGCTATATTCCTTTAATTATGAAATTAACCCAGCATACCAATAACCATAGGAGTGGAATGGATACAAAGATCAATGCATTAGACATTTGAAGGGACATATGTATATATATTTATATTCACCCCCAATCAGTTGGGACAAAACCTTCAGCGTTAATCAGGGAAAACTCAAACATATTAGTAACCATAACCCTCTTCTGCAACATAAAATAAATAAATACAATAACTACAATGCAGATACAAGTCTGAATGAGAGGGCTAATATTTAAAGACAAAGTAAAACTTTTAATAGCAACTAACATTTAGATTTGTTCATATGGCAGTCCTAGGAAGGATGCCAAGAATGATGTTCTGAAAGTGGGATAACCAAGTCGAAGAATCAAACCGAGGTTCCAATCACATCGAATAAAATTATTCACAGAACAATTAGGAGTAATCTTGCATAATAGATTAATCATTATATCAAAAAGAATAATTGTTAAACAGTCATGATATCGATTCACTTGCACTGATAACCTTACAAAAATGAGAAACCAAAATTTACAGACATCAACATGCCGAAATGTCCCAACTGAAAATGGCTAGGGAGCCATAATAAGAAGAAACATAATCCATGTACATAACTTAACAGAACATGGATAGTAACCGAAACGAAGGAAAACCCACAAAGGAGGAAACCCTCATACAGGGAAAGTAGGATTGGAAACATTTGTTCAAGAAAAGGCCTGCATATCCAGGGGTTTTTCATTGGAAGAAACCAAGCTACATAAAGGTCTGGTAGCCGCATCCATCATCTGCTCGAACAAACCCTACACCATAAACATGGTGGTTAAATGATTTGAGTCAATTAATAATCCAAAGAAAACAGGGTAACGCATTTGCATAACTAGACCTACACTAAAAAGGCAAGAGATGATCCCTTAATCACTTACTCGAGGGAGAGAAAGCATAATAGAGGCTTTTTGTGACATAGGCTCTAGACACCATCACAGAGGTAACACCTACAAGAACCAAACCAGTGTTGAGAATGATTAAATCAATGATGCAAGAATTAGCTTAGAATGAAGAGGGAAGATAAACACCCAAATTCAAATTCAGAGTAAGGATTTACTTGATAAGAGAAAATGATTCTGAAATGGAAGTGTGCAGCCCAAATGCAAGATTTTCCACAAAAAGAAATGCCCAGAAAGCTCTTCACATTGCATAACAAATGGGAGAAGAAAAATTGCAGAAGAACTTCATCACAAAGACCAGAACACGGCTCCTAGAGCCATACCCAACAAATCAGCTCAAAAACCAAACAAGCACCAAGTCGTAAGGGTTTACCCTCAAAGTTTGGTGAAGCATCGAACTCGTTGCCTTCCCCATGCTATACTCTAGACAACAGGTGGCACACAATAGAAATGAGTTCTGGTAGCTAGCGGCCATCCAACCATGGACCGTCTGGATAAGGCCATGGAATGTCAACACAACACGATGTGAGGTCCGGGTAATCAACCATGTAATATACTCTTGTACAACCCTGTCAGGTCATGTATATAAGCGGGTATGATAACATTAATCAACATAGTTGTAATATGAGCCCCTTTAATTGTGTGGTACCATGTATCAATGTGCACATTATAATGCATTAACATAATATGTCATTATATCATTAATGATTAGTCACCATTCGTAAACTTTTTCTTTTATAGGGTATAACGTTGAATAGTTATATTATTTAGGTGTTACAATTGGTATCAAAGCCTCAAGTTGCTACACTGAGGACGGGTTGAATGATTTTAGAAATAGCAAAATAATTTTGATGCACATAGGAGCACTAGAAATAACCCAGAAGTATGGGTACAACTGGGAGAAGCAAATGTTGGCAACAATGTTGCTTTACTAGAAAGAGTCCAGCAGTTAAGAATAGAAATATAGACCCTAAGTGTGGATATTGAAAGACTACGTTTGGAACAAGAAAAAATTATGAAATGTTTATCAGATAGATAGAATCAGAGAAATCCAGGCCCTAGTCAAGGAGAAGAAAACAAGACAGAAACCCGCAGAAAACAAGAACAACATCAGGAATAATAAGGGGGACAAATTGTTAATGAGGAAGAGTCCAATAATGGTTCCAACAAAAGGGGATTAAAAATATAGAAAATAAAACTTCAGAGAGAATTCAAAAAGATAAAACCACCAAACTATAATGGTGAAACAGAAGAAGCGGTTGAGGCCTGGCTTATTAATATGAACAAATATTTCCAAATATACAAATATGATGAAAATTTGAGAGCAAGGCTACCAATCTGTCACTTACAAGGCAAGGCCACCGTGTGGTCAGAAGAAAACAAAAAAGTTAAAGAAATTAATGAGAAGTAGGTTACCTCAGAGCAATTTCAAAATCATTTTAAGGATTGACATTTGACTAAGTGATTTTATGGCGATAAAGAAAAAGTGTTTCACGACTTGAAACATAGGACAACAAATTATGGATGAATTTATAACTAAATTCACATTGCTATTAAGATACGCCCCTTATATTTGTGAGGAAAATTCTAAAGTCCAACGTGTTGTATCTCTAAGATGATAATGGTCAGCTATCATGCCAGAGCATCTAAGGTAATTGTTTTGGGGGTTTTGTTTTAATTTGGAGGACCAATGAATGAAACAGATGTAACACTGATATGCCTAACCTTGTGAATGATATTAATGTCAAAGAAAAGGGACGCTATACAATTTCACATAGTGATTTAGCTTGTATGGTGGTGAGCATAAACAAAGAAATAATGTGATTATCATAGTTTTCTTATTGAAAATTAAATAATCATAAGTATGAAAACCTTTAAACTACATCAAGAAGGTTTAAGAAAATATGCTTAAGCTTACAAAAGATGCTAATGATTTATAGATTGAGAGGGAATTAATCAAACTAACAGTCCATTAATTCATTCTCTTTATAGATTATCACTTCAGAAGCTTATAGGAATAAATTGAAACACAATTATTCCTACCTAGTTATCTCTATAAGGCATAAGAATATGAAGAAAAATATAATCAGTAATACTGGAAAAACTTAGAGGAAACACAAACTATATAAAATAGTATTTAGAATCCTTTGCTTCGTATTAAGGATCCAGAAAAGTCAACTACATCAAATGTTTAGAAATGATTCATCAAGGGTGTAACCCTTAATAACTTGTGAAGAGAGTTATTTATACAACAGTAGAGCTAAGAAAATATCCTGAACTATTTTTACAAAAATAGATTATTACAAAATCAAAATAAAGACTTCTAGTTGATCTGGCACTATTTTGATGTTGCGTTGTTGGTGACTATCGCTGAAAAAAATGAAAATTATTGAAGTTGGCTAACGATTCCTCCAAAAGATGAATTTTGTTTTATTTTCAAACTGGTTATCACTTTTACTGATGACCTTTTATCTGATACACTTTCATCTGTTTGTCTTTCATCTGTATTTCTTTATCTACCTCCTCTATTTTGTCTTTTACTGTGTAAATTGTTTCCTTCTATGTAAATGAATTCTTTCTGTTCTGTCTCCTGGAATATTTTGTTAAGGAAAATCATCTAAATTCATTTATTGAGAATCTAGAAGAAATAGGTTTTTAACTAGTATAAAAACTATTTGTCCAAGTCTTATATGATCACCTGCAGAAATAAACCAATAGTTAATAAAAGCACAAGTTGGCAGGGAGGTGATAATGGCTTTAGGGAATAGGGAAGTGTGTGGATGGAGTCCTAGTAGTGTTTGGAAGGTAATCGGAGGTCAAATTGGGTTGCAGAGGTTCAGGGTGTCGTAGGAAGGGTTAGGCAGCCTTTAGTGGAAAAACAAGCGAAAAGAGTGAAAACGAGGACCTTCAACGTTTTAATGGGTAACATTTAAAATTTGGCATGGAAATCAATAAATAAATATCTTTTGGTTTTGGCCTAAGGGGGAGGCGATATTAAGGGTCATCGCATTGCTTTTGGGCATCTAGTGGTTTTTTCATGAGAGTACACAAGTTAACCTAAAGTTGCCATGTAACTGAAAGGGACCCGAGAAAAACCACGAATCTCGCATGCTCTCAGGATTTTAACTCTCGGACATCACGAACGCATGATATGGATGTGGGTCATTGGGTCTGGGGTTGATGATCTAATGGTTATGGCACGCCGGAGTTGCACGGAGGGAAATCGGCAGAGATTAGCGGGGCTTGGGGGTTAATTACAAGTGATTTGTAATTAATTTAATGAATAAAGTGTGGGTTAAAAATATAAAATAAGCAGGTTTAATATAGTGGCACTGGGATTAAAATATAGTGGGGTTTGTTAACCACACGAAGGGGTAAGGGTTAAAAGGTTTTTATATCAAGAAAATGGTGAATTGCGAAGTTAATGAAAATAAAGAGGGGGAGACAAAACGTAGGCTAAAGGGTGTTTATGGGTTTTTTAGGCGTATGGCGGAGTTAGTAAAGTAATGCGCAGGGGCTGGGGGGAATTTAAACTTAGGACAAAGGGCTTTTTTTTAGGGAATTACAAGGGGAAAGTGATTTTTTCAATGGGGAAAGGGTTTCACACTAGGGAGAAAGGGTTTTGGGTAGGGAAACGACATTTAGAGGGAAATTTTCTAGGAAAATGTGTGAAACCAAGGGGCAAAGGTGAAAATGAAGGGAAAAGGGTATTTTAACAAGAAATGAAGGGATAATGGGGACATTAATAAGTATGTAATGGGGGATGAAATGAAATGAAGGGAAGTTAATCAAATCATCTAATGAACATCTTTTCACTTTCATATATGCTCCTGCACATTGAAACATTGGATCAAGGATGATAAATGTGCTTTTGTTTTAACAACCTTGAATTTCTGCAACCTTTCTTGTACCTACCCTTTACTTACCCTAACATTTTTTCTTCACTTAGTTGGGTGCATTTAAGCTAGCAACCCAATATTTCTTTTCGTGAATAATCTACCTCTATACCTTATTCTCTCCATTGGCTTAGATTAAACTGTTGACCCAAATTTATTTTCTACCTATGACAATCAATCTAAAACAAATCCAATTATGATTAAACTGTATAATTAGATTAAATAAACTAGTGTGGCATCGAAACAAACTGCACACAACTATTATTTTGAAAAGTGAATTAGAGTAAAAGTAGTGGCATTTAGATTTGCAACACTTTCAAAGTTTATGGCTTTTTTCTTTTCTCTCTATCCTAACATTTTATTTTTTCCTTCATTTTTTAGGAAATATATTCTAACATTTTCTTTGATATGGACATATTTATCAAAATATTTCCTTACATTTTTATTCAGTATTCATTTTGTCCATATCCTAGCTTAACATTTTTTGAAAAATATTTTCATTTTTTTGGACTAATTTATTTTAACTTACAAAAACCAAAAAATGCTACAACATTAGCTCCATCTAGGGACTGCTTTCTCCTGTAGAATGTAGAGAACCTGCAAATCCATGTGCCTTCTCCTCGGGCTATGGAGTCTTTTACTGTAAAAAAATCACACTGACAACTTGAAAAGTAAAAGAAACCAAAGTTTTTACATTGGTAGTAATAAAATCTACTTCAAATTTCAGTACTGAATGTAATGTTTAAGAAACCTTCCATTTACAGGATAAGTGGAATATAGCCCCAAAATATTTTTTAGCACAAAAGTGTCGTTTCCTATCACTTCAGCAATTGCTAAAAGTCCGAACCACAGCTTGTCGAACTTGCCATGCTTTCCCTTTTGTTCAATCATGGAATCCCATCTTAGAACTAGATCACCTTCCTGGAAGTCCCTTTCCCTAACTCTTCTATCAAACATGTTCTTCATCTTATTCTGATACTTTTTCAATTTGTATTGAACTTCATCTTTGTTTTAAGTTAGTTAAATAATCTAATTTATTCTCCTTTAAAAATCATCGGGTTCATCTGTTGAATCCTACATGAATTTTAAAATAGGGAAAGCCAAATTGGTAAGGAAGATTGCACCTTTGCCATAAACTAATTGGAAAGGGGATTTTCCAGTAGATCTCTTTGGAGTAATTTTGTTTGCCCATACTACATAAATTAAATGAGAGTCCCAGTGCATTTTATGGTCTGCTAGAGTCTTTTTTATTACCTTTACCAGACTTTTATTGGAGGATTCTGCAAGGCCATTACCATGTGGGTAATATGGAGTTGAATGATGTAAAAGAATCTGATATTTCTAGCAAAACTCAATCATTTTAACACTAGAAAAATTTGTTGCATTATCAGTGAAATTTGATTTGGGCAACCAAATCTAGATAAGATGTTCTCTTCAATAAATTTTATTACTACTGAATTAGTAGCATTTCTCACTTTAATTGCTTCCACCCATTTAGTGAAGTAGTTTATTGTAGTGAGGATCCATCTATGTTGATTACATGAAGTGGAATGAATCTCTCCAACAAAATCTAATCCTCATTGTAAAAACGGTTCTGAGACTATTGATGGAACCAGTTGAAGAGCTGCTAATTTTTGCTTACCAACAAACATTTGACAAGGAACACAACCTCTGACCTTTTCTCCTACATGTAAGAACAATGTTGGACAATAAAATCCTCCCCTTAATATCTAATATTATGTTTCTCTCCAAGAATAATGTCCTTCACAAAATCTTGTATGAAACTGGTCAATGATTCCTTCGGTTTTAGATTCTTTTAAACATAATAACAAAATATTTAGTGGGCCTTTCCAGTACAAATTTACATTTATGATACAGTACTTGATTGTTTTCCATTTGAGAGTTTTACATTGGCTTTTGGAGAATGATGTTGGACATTCAAAATGGATCAAGAAATTTACAATGTCTTGGTACCAATCTCACAACAAAAATTTGTCATCATTGTATCAAGGGTAGATCTAATCTGAAGGTAAAGGTTCTTGTGGATTATTTTCTTCAGAATGAAGGGAAGGTTCTTGTGGATTCTCCCCTTTTGCAAGCACAGAAGGTTCTTGTGTATTCTTCTTATCTGAAGTTTGAGAAGGTTCTTGTGGATTCTTCTCTTTAGGATGAAGGGAAGTTTCTTATGGATTCTCCCCTTCTGTAAGGACAAAATCTTCTTTTGGATTCTTCCCTTGTATCTCTAAAACAAAATTGATTCTGAGCACTTTATAGTTGGATTCAGCTAGAATCCTAGCTAATCCTTGGCCTTTTACTAGCTTTGTAGCTTTGATAGTTAGATCAAACTTGAGTATTTGAGTGATCCATCTACCTATCTTTTCATCAGTGTCTAGTTGAGTTAAATTATTTTCAAAAAACTGTTAGTAACATAAGAAGTAATAGGAGAATGTAGGAATACTTCTTGAATGGTTTCAGGGCTTGAATAAGGTCATAGGCTTGCTTCTCAATTATGTCATACCTAAGCTCAGCATCTCTCATAACATTACTGAAAAAGGCTATGGATTGGTCATCGGAATCTTCATTCTTTTGTAATCGAATAGCAAGAAGTGTTGTTTCTGTGGCAAAGGAAAAGATATTGAATGGTTTAGTGTAATCAGGGCTCACTAGGTGGGAGGTTCAGAGATAGATTTCTTGATCTGATCAAATGCATGCCTAGAAGAGATAGTCCATTTAAATTCATGATATTTTCGGAGCATGTCAATTATATCTTTTACAATATCAACATAATTTGGGATGAATCTCCTTAAAAAAATCATCTTGCCTAGAAAATCTTGAATCTCCTTCTTGTTTCTAGGTAAGGTCAATATTTTAATGGCAGACACATGCTTGGCATCAATCACTACTCCTCCTTTTGAAATTATACGGCCCAACAATTTTCTTTCTTTGATAGAAAAAAAAAGACTTTTTAGCATTCAATGATACTCCAAATTTTATACACCTGTCAAAAACCTTCATTAAGTACTTTAGATGTTTCTGATCGAATTTAGAAAAAACATTTTTGTCACTAAGATAAATGACCACAAATTTATTTACCTGACCCACAAAAGCTACATCCATATCTGTCTGAAATGTTGCTCTAGCATTGGTTAAGCCAAATGGCATTCTAACATACACGAATGTATGCCAGGGTGTAGTAAAGGTTGTCTCTCTATGTCTGCCAAATCAACATTTACCTGATTATAGCCTGAAAAGCCATCAAACATAGAATGTCTCTGTGCTCCTAAAACCATTTGAAGTAATTGATCCATCTTCGGAAAAGGATAGTTATCATTTGACGATTCTTTGTTCAAATTTCTAAAGTCCACACAAACTCTAATTTCTCCA
The DNA here is from genome assembly GCA_000404065.3 of Pinus taeda. Taxonomy (NCBI): domain Eukaryota; kingdom Viridiplantae; phylum Streptophyta; class Pinopsida; order Pinales; family Pinaceae; genus Pinus; species Pinus taeda. The sequence continues at coordinate 125,691 of APFE030679728.1, forward strand.
TTCTTCTTTCTCACAGGAACTAAAGTTTCAACCCAGTTAGAGTATCTAAGAGAGAGAATGATCTAGGCATCTATCATTCTCTTAATTTCCTTTTCTACAGTTGGTAGAAGAGCTGGATTGATCCTCCTAAGTTTCTATTGATAAGGAATGGCTTTCGGCTTTAAAGGAATCTTGTGTGTTATTAATGAAGTATCATAGGTTTTTAGATCAACATAGGTCCATGTAAAAACATCCTTATTATTTTGACGTAACTTAAGATATTGAGATTTGATCTTAGGATGTAGAGATGCACAAATTTTGATGTTTTTAATATCATCATTTTTTCCAATATTAATTTCTTCTATGTCATGTTATGAAGAAATGGACTAAGGGTTTCAGAGGACATCATTTTGATCAAACACTTTTTCTAAAGGAATCAGGCCTTTGGGAATAAAATTGTTAGACAATTGAATAATGTCATGATCAACAATTTTTCAATTGAAATTTGAAGTATCATTTCCATTTGTATTTTCATTTGTTTCTGTTCTATCTTCATCAATTTGTAGAACTGAAAATTCGTCTATAACCTGCAAGAAAGATTTCAAATGTTCATCATCTTCAAATATCTACAGTGTTTTAGATTATCTGGGATGGATGGTCTGTTCTTGACTTGTATTTGATAGAGTGCATTGGTTTGATCAGGAATTTTAAATGAACTAGCAGAAATGGCTAAGGCATCTGCATGAACATTCTGATTCCTTGGGATATAAGTCAAGTTAAAAGCATCAAATAAGTTTTTGATTGAATCCCAAACTTCATTTTGATAAGACATAATTCGAGGATGCTTAGTCTAGAAAATATTTCTCACTTGTTTTATGGAAAAGAAAGACTTTTTACCATTCAATGGTACTCCAAATTTTCTACACCTGTCAAAAACCTTCATTAAGTGCTTTAGATGTTTCTGATCGAATTTAGAAAAAACAGTTATGTCACTAAGATAAATGACCACAAATTTATTTACCTGACCCACAAAAGCTGCATCCATATTTGTCTGAAATGTTGCTCTAGCATTGGTTAAGCCAAATGGCATTCTAACATACACGAATGTATGCCAAGGTGTAGTAAAGGTTGTCTCTCTATGTATGTTGAATCAACATTTACCTTATTATAGCCTGAAAAACCATAAAACATATAATGTCTCTGTGCTCCTAAAACCATTTGAAGTAATTGATCCATCTTCGGAAAAGGATAGTTATCATTTGATGATGCTTTGTTCAAATTTCTAAATTCCACACAAACTCTAATTTCTACATTCTTCTTTCTAACATGAACTAAATTTTCAACACAATTAGAGTATCTAAGAGAGAGAATGATCTAGGCATTTATCATTCTCTTAATTTCATTTTCTACAGTTGGTAGAAGAGCTGGATTGATCCTCCTATGTTTCTATTGATAAGGAATGGCTTTTGGCTTTAAAGGAATCTTGTGTGTTATTAATGAAGTTTCATAGGTTTTTAGATCAGCATAGGTACATGTAAAAACATCCTTATAATTTTGACGTAACTTAAGATATTGAGATTTGATCTTAGGATGTAGAGATGCATAGATTTTGATGTTTTTAATATCATCATTTGTTCCAATATTAATTTCTTCTATGTCATGTTATGAAGAAATGGACTGAGGGTTTCAGAGGACATCATTTTGATCAAACACTTTTTCTAAAGGAATGAGGCCTTTGGGAATAAAATTGTTAGACAATTGAATAATGTCATGATCAACAATTTTTGAATTGAAATTTGAAGTATCATTTCCATTTGTATTTTCATTTGTTTCTGTTCTATCTTCATCAATTTGTAGAACTGAAAATTCGTCTATAACCTGCAAGAAAGATTTCAAATGTTCATCATCTTCAAATATCTACAATGTTTTAGATTATCTGGGATGGATGGTCTATTCTTAACTTGTATTTGATAGAGTGCATTGGTTTGATCAGGAATTTTCCGAAAGAAAAAGCATACTGAGCAGTATCTTCATGCCGATTCCCATCATTTCCCCGCTCAGAAGATGGGTGTTCTCAACACCCTCGCTACTCGTGCCCTTAGGATTTCTGATAATGAGAGCTTGGATCAGGAGAGATCCCATCTCCTTGGTGTCTTTCGGAGAATGGATATAGTAGGCGCCTTGGTCAGAAGGCTTTTCTCAAGCCCTCCAGAAATGCGTTAATTAAGAAAGAACCAATGGAGCACCGTCTAGGTGTCCATCTTCGATATGTCCAAGGAACCATGGACAAGATTGCATGGATCCTTAAGAGATTTGATATTCCCTCTACCTTCAGGCCCCTCAACACCATCCGAAACTCCCTCCGATCGGTGAAGGATCCCGTTAACCCTAAGGATATGAAGGGTGTTTATTTGATCCCATGTTCCTGTGGGACACCCTATATAGGGGAAACAGGGCGCTCCATCCAGCAGAGGATTAACGAACATGTGGCTGACCTGAGACATGGGAGAACTAAGTCTTCAGCATTAGCAGAGCATGTGGATAAGACCAAGCATCAGGTCTGTATTGAGGAGGCCAGGTTCGTGACCAAAGTTGCTCAGTTCCATCATCGTAAATTCAGGGAGGCCATTGAAATCGAAAGAAGGCCTATCAATCTCAATAGAGATGATGGCTGGAAGATCAATAGATCTTGGATCCCTGCCCTTTTTTTTTCGTTTTAGTTACCTTCCTGTCTTCCCTTTCCGTCTTGATCTAGGTGTTTCTATTGATTTTTTTTTTTTTCTTC
>APFE030679728.1:129055-162543 GCA_000404065.3 Pinus taeda
TATATATAATAATTAATAAATAATGTAATAAGCTAATTTTTAAACTAACCTTAAGTAAGTATGGTATTTATTTACCTAATTTATCTTGCTTCCTTAAATATAATAATAAATATTAAGAAATATTAGGTATAAAGATTATATTATTAGGTATACTAGTATATATTATTATTATTAGATATTAACTTATATAGTATATATATATTATTATTATTGATATTAATATATAGTGGTTATTTATTATTTATTTTTATTACTATATATTATTGTTTATATATTATATATTATTATTATACATTATTATATATTAATATTTTATTATTCTTATATACTAACTCTTTTCTCCATTTATTTATATTAACTATTTTTATTGACATTTCTTCATTGAATATAGTTATATATGTATGTATATATATAATAATTAATAAATATTGTAATAAAATAATTTTTAAACTAACCTTAAGTAAATATGGTATTTATTTACCTAATTTATCTTAGTTCCATAAAGATAATAATAAAATATAAGGATAAAGATTGTTATATATATTATTTTAAAGAATTAAATAAATAACTATTATTTTATTTTATTTTTTACCTAGTTTAACTTATTTCCACTAATAAAATAGTAAATATTGGGAATAATAATAACAACAAGAATAATAATAATTTAACAGGGTCCTTGGGTCAAAATTAGACGTTAATCGGTTTTAGCTGTTGGAATTTCTGCTCGAACTATTTAACGCGCTAGACTAGATCTGTCTCTTCAACTTGTCCTGACGATGAACCACACTAGTTGGTTCGAAACGTGATGGCAAAGGTCTTTCTTTATGTGATTTACGCCGAAATTCTTCTTATAACTATGATGCATCACAAAAGCCTCAATCCTACAATAAGTTCTGAATCAATATAAACACTTAAGTTTTGAAGCTTTAAGCTTTTGTCTAATTACAACCCCAAAAGCAAAGCTTCATATTTAGCCACATTATTTGTAAGTCCAAAGTTGAGTTTGCATGATTGGGTGATATTTTCTTTTTTTGGTGAAATTAAAACTACCCCAGCTCCTGCTCCATCTTTTGTACAATAACCATCAAAAAATAGTTTCCATAGATTAGTTTGATTTGGTACATGACTTTCAATTACATCTTCTATTTTAACTTGAGTTTCATGTATTTGGTTTGAAGAGAGTTGAAAGAAACCAAAATCCTTATCAATTGCATAAATGGGATGGTTCCTTGGTTGGTCTATTTTTCAAATAGTGTGCACAAATCTTACCTCTATATATAACCTTAGTTGTTCTCCCCCATATACTGGAATAGTGGCATAAGGCATATCCATCTGAAGAGTTCCCCCTAACTTGGCTCAGCAAGACCTAGAAAGGAGCATTCCAAATTTGGGAGAAATATTTGTGACAACTATATCAAGCACTACACTTTTCACTGGAATTTGGTCAAGGGTGGCTACTAAATCCTTAATCAATCCTAAGTAGGGCACCCTTTTAAAATCAAAGGTGTACAAGTCGTGATAGGATCTAGTTATGTTAAGTTTCAAATGGTCCATGATAGTTTTTGGCATGAGGTTATGTGATGCTCCAAAATCAGCAATACAATTATATAACATGGAATCATTTGTCTTAAGAGTTATATAGAAAGGAGACATTATTTCATCTATCATTTATGAGCTAGGACCAAAGACGAACTATTGGTTTTTCATCTTATAGACTAATGATGTCACTTTCAGCATCAACCGACGTGTTTTGCATCAATTTGGAGACTTGATTTTTATACCTAGGGTTTTTGGGAAGTTGTGAAAGTGGAATTGGGATTTTAACTCTTTATAACTCTTTTTCAACATTAAATGTAGTCAAGGCATTTTTATCATTTTGAGCAGTATCAGTTGACTGATTTAATGGTCGAATAATAGTCGTTTGAGTTTGAGTAGCTTTGGTGTGAGGTTCAATTAAAAATTGAGAGCATGCATGGTATTTAGAAACCTGTGAGGATTCTTGATCTTTTGAACCTGATTTTGTTGTGACAGAGGAATAATAAATGTTTGATTAGAAGAAGTATCCATGTTATTGATATCTTCAGTAATAGTCATAGTATTTTCATCAGGTTGTTGGTCATCTATCAGTAAAGAAGTGGGGACCTACTGATCATTACTAGGTCTTTGAAGAATTTGTAATTATGGATTCCTTTTATACTAACCTTGATTTCGATTTTGCGGTCTAGTAACTGTTTGTTGAACTATCCTAGGTTGAGTCTCAATCTTGGAAATTCTATTTGGTAGATTTCTAAGAAGACAAGTTATTTCATCTATTTTAGAATCTTTTGTTTTAGTCTTAGAAGAACTAGAGGAACTAGAGGCCTCTTGAGTAGATTTGAGCTTTCTTTGGGCCTTTTCCTCTTTATCTTTCAAGGAAGTCAAAGCAGCCCTATTTGCTTCGACCTCTATAGCATCTGTTTTCATATCTTGCAGAGTTCTTGAAGTTCTCTCTCTTAGCATTACATCAAAATCATCGTCAAAGGCTTTAGAAAACCTAGACTTAGATGCTGCTACGGGGGCTTTACAATCAGGGGGCATCTTATGATAAATTTTATTGAACCTTTTAATAAAATCTGATACAGGTTCACCAAAGTTTATTTTAAGTTCTTCAAATTCAGTTAGAAAGTAAAGAGGATGTTTCTTTACAGCCCATTGATTTTTAAATATGTTTGTAAGATCTTCCTAATTTCTAATGGAATTTATCGGTAACTTCCTAAACCAGATTCTTACATTTCCATTGAGTGACTGTACAAAAAATCTCATGTAAACATTTTCTTGTTTGATATTCATGTTGTCTGGAAAGTCTAGAAAAGCTTGAAGATGGTCCTTAGCTGAGGGACCAGTTTCTCCATTATACATGGGAGGGTATTTCAAGTACCTAGCTGGGAATGCATCGAGGTTAGTAGGTAAGACTAAAGATACATATCAAGCCTATCTAATACGTTGGAATTCCATAGTATAAGGTGGTGTAGGAAGTGTTTGTGTGAATGAAGAAGAAGAAGATGAGGAAGAGGTAAAAGAAGGTAATTGAGGGGGTGTGTGACTAGGTGGAGATGAAGAAGAAGAGGATCTCATGAATAACTTTAAAGGAGTATTAAGAACTAATTTTTGGACCTGTGAATGAATACCCTCTTTTGTTTCAAAGAGTGGATTTGAATATATAGAGAGGGTATCTTGAGGTTGTTTGGAGGTAGAAGCTTCAGGTCCTTCAAAAGTGGAAGGAAATGAATAAGTGGTAGGGGATATGAAATCTGTGGGCCTTTATTTAGGTAAATGAACACCCAATTCAGACTCAATTCTAGGTGATCCCATTGGTAGTGGGGGTTCTTGATTCATTTCAAAAGAATGAGTGAGGAAACCTGAATCTAAATCAACTCCCCTATCTAATAGTTCAAAAACCCTAGGAGGTATTTGTGTCCAATCAGGATCAGATGGAATATTACTAAAAGGATCAAATGATACTAAATCTTCAGACTGCAAGGCTGAAGAGGAAGAAGAACATGGTTGATGTCTCCCTTTTGAACTAGATTTTCTCATAAGTTTTTTAGGATTTTGCAGAGGATTAACTATGTCAGATTTCGAATGAGATCTGGTGTGCTTAAAAGGTGCCAGTTTGGCCTAGTGGAGTCGCCCGGTGAAGGATTTTAACCTTTCTAGACCTTTGATCACCTTAAGGAATAGAATGAATATCATTGCCCTAGGAAAACTTAATGAAATTTGAATTCCCCAATAACGGTGCAGATTGATGTTGTATCTCTGAGATGATAATGGTTAGCTATCATGGAAGAGAATCTAAGATAATTGTTTTGGGGGTTTTGTTTTAATTTGGAGGACCAATGAATGAAATAGATGTAACACCAATATGCCTAACCTTGTGAATGATATTAATGTCAAAGCACAGGGCTACTATAAAATTTCACACAGTGATTTAGCTTGTATGGTGGTGAGCATAAACAAAGAAATAATATGATTTCCATAGTTTTCAAATTGAAAATTAAATAATCATAAGTATGAAAACCTTTAAACTACATTCAAAAGGTTTAAGAGAATATGCTTAAGCTTACAAAAGATGCTGATGATTTATTGACTGAGAGGGAATTAATTAAACAAACAGTCCATTAATTCATTGTCTTTATAGATTGTCGCTTCAAAAGCTTATAGGAATAGATTGAAACACAATTATTCCTACCTAGTTATCTCTGTAGGACATAAGAATATAAAGAAAAACATAATGAGTAATACTGAAAAAACTTATAGGAAACACAAACTGTCTAAAACAGAATTCAAAATCCTTTGCTTTGTATTAAGGATCCAGAAATGTCAAGTACATCAAATGTTTAGAAATGCTTCATGAAGGGTGCAACCCTTAATAACTCGCGAAGAGAGTTATTTATACAATAGTAGAATTAAGAAAATATCCTAAACTGTTTTTATGAAAATAGATTATTATAAAATCAAAATAAGGACTGCTAGTTCATCTGGCACTATTTTGATGTTGCGTTGTTGGTGACTATCATTGAAAAAATTGAAAATTGTTGAGGCTGGCTGACTGTTCCTTGAAAATTTAAATGTTGTTCGATTTTCGTGTTGGACGTCATATTTCCTGATGACCTTTCATCTTATACACCTTCATCTGTTTGTCTTTCATCTGTATTTCTTTATCTGCCTCCTCTGTTTTGTCTTTTACTATGTAAATTGTTTGTTTTAACATTTACTATGTAAATTGTTTCCTTTTGTGTGAATGACTTCTTTCTGCTCTATCTCCTAGAATATTTTGTTAAGGAAAATCATCTGAATTCAATTCTCGAGAATCTGGAACAAACAGGTTTTTAACTAGTATAAAAATTGCTTCTCCAGGTCTTATATGATCACCTGCAAAAATAAACCATATGTTAATAAAAGCACAGGTTGGCAGGGAGGTGATAATGGCTTCAGGGAACAGGAAAGTGTGTGGACAGAGTCCTGGCAGTGTTTGCAAGATAATCAGAGGTCAAATCGGATTACAGAGGTTCAAGGTGGTGCAGGAAGGGTTAGGCAGCCTTTAGCGAAAAAATGAGCGAAAAGAGAGAAAATGAGGGTCTTCAACATTTTAATGGGTAACGTTTAAAATTTGTTGTGGAAATTGATAAGTGAATAGTGGATGGTTTCGGCCTAAGCGGAGATGTAGTATTAAGGTTCATCACACCATTTTTGGCCCTTCGGTGTTTTTTCATGAGAGCAAGTGAGTCAACCTAAAGCTACAACGTAACCAAAAGGGGCCCGAGCGAAACCACAAATCTCGCGTGCTCTTGGGATTTTAATTGTCTGCCATTGGGAGTGCGCGATATGGATGTGGGTCATTGGATCTCGGGGTGTAAGATCTAATGGCTATCGTGTGGGGGAGTTGCACAGAGGGAAATCAGTGGAGATTAGTGGGGCTCGGGGGTTAATTACAAGTGATTTGTAATTAATTTAATGAATAAAGTGCGGGTTGAAAATATATAATAAGTGGGTTTAATATAGTGGGATCGGGATTAAAATATAGTGCAGTTTGCTAACCACACCAAGGGGGGTGGGTTAAAAGGTTTTTATATTGGGAAAATGGTGAATTGTGGATTTAATTAAAATAAAGCGGGGGGAGACAAACCTTATGCTAAAGGGCCTTTATGGGTTTTTTAGGTGTATGGTAGATTTAATAAAGTAATGCGGGGGGGGGGGGTTTAAACTTAGGACAAAGGGGTTTTAGGGGTTTTCTTAGGGAAATTATGAGGGGAAAGTGATTTTATCAATGGGGAAAGGGTTTCACACTAGGGAGAAATGGTTTTGGGTAGGGAAATGACCTTTAGAGGGTAATTTTCTAGGAAAATGTGTGAAACCAAGGGGCAAAGGTGAAAATGAACGGAAAAGGGTATTTTAACAATAAATGATGGGATAATGGGGAAATTAGTAAGTATGTAGTGGGGGATGAAATGAAATGAGGGGAAGTTAATCGAATCAGCTAGTAAACATCTTTTCAAATTCAAAACGGCTCCTGCACACTGAAACATTAGATCAAGCATGATAAATGTGCTTATTCTTTAACAGCCTTGTATTTCTGCAACATTTCTTCTACCTACCCTTTACTTACCCTAACATTTTTTTTTCACTTAGATGGGTGCATTTAAGATAGCAACCCAATATTTCTTTTCATGAATAATCTACCTCTATACCTTATTCTATCCATTCGCTCAGATTAAACTGTTGAGCCAATTTTATTTTCTACCTATGAAAATCTATCTAAAACAAATCCAATTATGATTAAACTGTATAATTGGATTAAATAAACTAGTGTGGCATTTAAACAAACTGCACACAACTATTATTTTCAAAATTGAATGAGAGTAAAACTAGTGGCATCTAGATTTGCAACATTTTTGGAGTTTATCGCTTTTTGCTTTTCTCTCTAACCTAACATTTAATTTTTTCCTTCATTTTTTAGGGAATCTATTCTAACATTTTCTTTGATATGGACATATTTAACAAAATATTTCCTAAAATTTTTATTCAGTGTTATTTTTTTCCATATCCTAGCTTAACATTTTTTTAGAATTATTTTCATTTTTTTGGACTAATTTATTTTAACTTACAAAAACTAAAAAATTCTACAACGCAACGCTTTATCAACAGCCTGCTTTCCTTCATGAAAGAGAAACTGGAATTTGATATCCCAAAAATGATGGATGAAGTAGTCAGGAAAGCTCGTATTTGCTACCAGCAAATGAGATAGAAAGGCGAAGTGCATAAGAATTGACCAAGTAAGAAGGGGCAGAAAATTTATACAAATAATAATAACATGATGAGTTTAGGAGCTAGAATCCTAGGACGCAAAGTACCAAATGGACCTGTTAATTGAAATCAATAGAAGTACAGACCTAAGAATGATATAAAACAAAATGCAGCATCAAGTATGTTAGAAACCATTTAGGTCCCCTGACCGCCGTTGCAATGCTAGGGTCGCAAGGAACTCCATTACTACAAGAACTGTCCTCATAGAGGGAGAATGGAACTTGTTGCAAATACTCATGAGGCTTCTATTGTGGGTGATGTGGCATGAAACATACCTCGAATCAAGGTAGCATTGGAAGATCACCAAGCAGATTATCAACCTTCAATGGTGGAACTTGAAGGTAAAATATATGATCATCCTGTTTCCATTTTAATAGATCCACATGCTAGTTTCAACTATGTTACTCCCAAAATAGTTGATGAATACCATCAAAAAAGTTCAAAATTTATGAACCCTTAGTTGGTTCAATTAGCTACCGGTGCAAAAATAATAGTCTGTCTAAAAGTAGAGGGCTATGAAATAAAACTAGCCAAATAGCAAATTAGGAAAGATTTAAATATATTACCATTAGGCTCTTGTGACGTCTTGATAGACATGGACTGGTTGGAGTGGAAGTTAGCCTTAGTAAACTATAAATATAAGACCATAGATTTTTTGTCTAATGATGGTACTAGAATTGAGATTCAGGGAGACAAAAGAGAAGTCAAGTTACGATCTATTACAGCCCACCAACTAGCAAGATGTATGTGTAAGGGTTTTCAAATATATGTGGTTCAAGTGGGATTTACAAACTCCAAAGATAAAGTGTCAGCGTTAGAATAAATACCCATAATCCAAGAATTCAAAGATGTGTTTCCAAAAGATATTCTTGGACTACCGCCCAAGAGAAACCTTGTCTTTACCATAGGATTGGTCCCTGGAGTAGCACTGGTATCAAAGGGCCCCTATAGAATGAGTGTTCCTGAGTTAACTGAATTAAAAATCCAGCTGCAGGATTTGCTGGATAAAGGGTATATCTGAACTAGTGTATCGCCTTGGGAGCAGAATGGTGAGGAAAGCGCCCTCCGGGTCCTTGGCCTTGTAGATTGGCGCGAACTAAGGTAGGTAGTCGTTTGCCTGTGGGTGAGTTAGCGTGTTACGGCACTAAGACAGGTAGATCCTTCCTTGATGCTTATTGGGTGGCCCCTCTCAAATAAGTAACTAAAGGGTGGTCGAGCCATGCTTATGCATCCTCGATGCATTTCATTTCAATTAGTCGAGTACGCTTTCAAAATGCATATATTATATATGTAATTATGCTCTCTCGAATCCAAATGCATTCATTCGTTATATACGTAATTACGTCACCTCTCCTGTTGTCGAGAGTTCGGCTGGCTCACCCTCATTTTAGCAGGAATTTTGGCCATTCGACCCATTATTTCGATCTTTTGTTCGTAAAAAAGTAGGATGGTACTTTGTGGTTGTTGTTACACATCCATTTGGGCACATCACTCCCATCATTTAGATCAATACCATTAGGGCTCATCAAACCCTATTTCAGTTTCTACATGCGCTAGGCAAGTCAGCATTATGAATGCCTCATTCCCTGAGAGTTGTTTGGACTCAAACACTCCATATTTCCCTCCTTAAGGGACCAGTGCAGCCTTGGACAGGTGTAAGTGCACTTCAGTGCAAGTAGGCCCATGTCAGGGTGCTCTATAGATCACCTAGGCCCACTTTGACCTGCTCTAGGAGGGATTGAGAGAAATTCACATAGGGTTCTGGGAATATTCTTATCTTCTGGATTCATCTAGAAGTTTCCCACACTTATCATCTCCTATGAGCTCGAAATTGGATAGGGAATGAATTAAGTAACCTCTTATCCTCTCATCCCTTCCTCCATGGAAACCAACTATAAGTTTGGAAGGCCATTCAATACCCTTATTTATGACAAAACCTCCTCCATTTGCCTATAAATTAAAAACTCATCTAAGTGATCAAGGGTTAGACTTTGAGAATACGTACGGAGATACTGTTGAAGTGAGAATTGATATTGTAAGTGAGTAGTGTTATGTTTTTAGAGTGCTATGCTATTGATGTGATGTTGGTTGGAACCTAAGTTGGAAGAGTGACAATGGATCGTACTTCATGGTTGTGATTATTCCTTCTACTTAATAAAGTTGTTTACACCTTTTTCCATATGCTTATGTTGATATATGATGTTTATATGTGTGAATGTATCTGATTCCATTTACTTATAATTGATAGATCTCTTACTTCTATTGGTTCTCTATCTTCTGTTTATTCTTGCAGGTACTTGCTAAGCGAGATAATGTTAAGAAGGAGGGACGGGAGTCATAGAAAGGAGACAAAAAGGTAGTGAAAGAACAAGTAGGTCATTTTATCCCCTTTGTCTTATTTATCATCTATAGAAAAAGGATAAGCGCTTTAAATATGTTGTTCTAGGTATAGCTACCTACCTAGGAAATTAGTATTTATTTGTAGATGCAAAATTCCTCATCAAAAATTGGTGACTCCACTGGGGAACGATCATCCTTCCGAGTAGTTTACCTTCATCCTACTACACTCTAGTAGACCTTACTTGCTTCCATTAATCTTCTTTTAGCCTTTTGAAGTTCTTTTTGGTGAAAATTGTGCTTGTAAGCCCATAGGATGCCTTCTCTAGCACCATCGTAGGCTTTGTCTCGAGACAGAGTGCTGTAGAGCACCCTTGGCTTGACGATTATGCTTTGAAGCACACTCTCTCTGATTCAAGGCTATGTTGATCCTCCTTAGGACAAAAATCCCTCCTTTGAGTTGATTTTTTACCACATTTTCTTCTGTTTCTGATTGCTGAAAGGTCAATGATGCTTGTGTCTCTAAGATCAATTTGTGTTTCCTTTACCAGCCCTACTTTGGCTTTGATTGATTAATATTTCTTAAATTATTTCTTTATAACCATCAATTCATTCTCAAAGTTAGTTTATAGTCGATTAATCTTTGTCCAAAAATAGTGTCGTAAAATACTTCATTTCTTTCGAAACGAAACTATCATAAAGGATTCATTCTTGCAAAAAGATTGATTGATTGTATGTGCATTAGTTTCTTTTTGTTCATCATAACATTAAGTGAATTGAAAAGAGAAACTTGGACTGTGCATTGAAAAAGATTTTGTGTGCTTATAGGAATAGTTTAAGGAAATTGCATTAGATTGTGCTCTTTTCTCTTTGATTGAAAGAAATCTTATTCCTCTATCCCTACTAGCTAATGTTTTCATTGTCAAAAATGAATGAGAAGGATGCTTATCATAATAGTTGCATTCTAGGAATTTCAAACATACATCATGTGATGAACCTTGAAAGGAAAATTCTAAAGAAGATCAACTTAAAATTCATCTGAATTAACCCAATGGAGCATTGTAACTAAACTCATAACATTTAGATGTTCTAGGCTAGAGACGTCTTCCAGCGTTGTAAAAAATAATAACCGTTGCTAACTTCTCTATGATATATCCCAAGTGTGATACCTCATTCCACGTACATGAGTATATCGTAGCTCATCCACGTACGTTCGGGTATATAGGGAGGTGTTACAGTATGTAAAGTATATGGGAATGCTCTCACTGTGCGGTTTCACATTAGACAATGCTAATACGGAATGGGCCTCCACATACTTTTGGGTATATATGGGAGGACAACACTAGGTTGCTATCCATCCTTTTGCCTAGATCATCCCTCTTTTGTTTTTTTTTGTTATTTTGATTCAAATAAATTTAATTGGCCACAGATAACATCATCCACACTCACTGCTTAGTTGATCTTAGGTTGAGACATATGGAAAAAAATCTGGAATCCACCGATCAAGGAATTCCTTTTTATGGGAATCCTAGTCCTTTTCCTCCTTTTGGAAATATTAGTGCTCCTTATATGGCTACATTATCCCTTCTAGGACTTACCATTGGATTGCCACTATGGTTGTTTTCAACCTCCTTTGTTCAAAATATCGTGATTTCTTCACAATCGAGTACTCCTCCAACTAGACAATATCAACCTCCAATTGATCATAAAGTTGACCCTTTGCCTTCTTTCGGTTGTTTCTTCCTCCCCTTCTTCCTCTTCACCTGGTGAAAGTATTGGTACTAGTAACTAAGTGGCTAAGAAGAAGAAGAAAGGGAAGAAGAAGAAGTAGAAGAAAATTCAGCAAGGGGGCAACCAAGCAACCATTGTTTTGAATGCAACTTCTAATGAGACACCATCCGATAAGCCTCACAAAGTTCAATATCCATGAAAAATTTGCACAGGAGACCATCTTCTTCGAGATTGTCCTAATATTCCTCATACCTTAGAAGAATGGTCTTCTCGTTCACATCATCTTGTGTCATCAACTTTTGGACATCATGCTGGTGACACACCATCAACTAGTGGTAATTAATTTCATGGAAAGAAGGGTACAGTTAAGTTTCCCTATAGGTTATGTGAAGGGAATCACCCCATTCAACTTTGTCCCTATTTGGATGAGGCCAAAAAGGTGTTAGATAATCATCCTGCTTCACCACAACGGCTTCCATCTGGTTATAGGATACTATCCCTTAATACTTCACTAGTTGATAAAGTGACTGACCCAAATCAACTATCGGTCAAACCCACTCTCTTTGAATGTGAATCCCATGAGTCTATACCTAGCCAATCACAGGTCATGGAAACAGGTGACCCGATTTCACCTTTAGTTAATCGTACCTTTCCCGAAGAGAATGAATATGATACCACTAAGGTTCTTATCGTTTCTTCAGATTCCAGTGAGCTTGGGGGAAATCCTCATGTTCCATCAAGACAGGAGGAAAATACTCCCACTCTCGTAACTCAAGGGGTTAATTCTCCCATTTCGACGGCACCCCCTCCAAGTAGTCTTGTCACTTCCTTCGATTGGAATCAACTGATAGGATGTCATCTTCCTTCTTATCTGCCTTTACATATCATAGTGCAGGTTTGTAATACGATTATACCTAGCACTATTATATATGAAGGTGCATCTGTGAGTATCATTTCCTCCACTGCTTGGCAAGTGCTTGGAACCAGTCAACCATTAGGGATCCTTCCTCAGTTGCCTATTACTTGCAGAGGAAAAGTTATTTAATAGAGGAACCAGTCAACCATTAGGGATCCTTCCTCAGTTGCCTATTACTTGGGGAGGAAAAGTTATTTATCTCAATGTGATGGCAGTGCCCAGCCCTTTAGACTACGATTTAATTGTTGGGCACGACTATGTTTATGACATGGGAGCAATTGTTTCAACGCTCTTTTGAGTGATGTGTTTCCCACATGAAGGCAGAGTTGTCCCCATTCACCAGCTTTCATTTCCTAGTCGAAATATGGCTTCCAGTCAACCATCTTTTGTAAATGGTCCTTTTTTCCCAATGGTATCTTCCCCGCCATAGGTTAATTATGTGACGACCCATTCCATGCCTACATAAATGGATGATCAATTCTGTGATGTTGTACATTATGTACTGGGGGCATTGGAACTAGATCTCTCCTTCCAGAGCATTCTTCTCCCATCTGATGGGAACCTCTTAGAAGTCATAACCTTTTATAGGTCATGATCAATGGATATAAGGAGAGTTATTTTACTGTGTCAACCCCATTAAAAAATGAAACAACTCACATGAGGATAGTTCCTTGTCTTCTATCAACCTTGCTAAAAAATGAAACCAAGGATATGAGGATAGTTCCCAGTCTTGTGTCAACCTCATTAAAAAGTGAAGCAAAGGGTATGAGCATAGTTCCCTGTATTTTCTCAAGCTCGTTAAAAGATGAAACAAGGAATACAAGGATAGTTCCTTGTCTTATGTCAAGCTTGTTAACAAATGAGAAAATTATGAGCATAGTTCCTTATCTTTTGTCAAGCTTGTTAAAAAATGAAACAAGGAATCTGAGCAAAGTTCCTTATCTTGTGTCAAGCTCATTAAAAAATGAAACAAGGTCCCCTTGAGAAAACTTCCAAGTCGAGTCTTTGAGTAGATCTCGTAAAATCCCAGTTGAGTATTTCACTTGATCTCGTAAATGAACCTTCATTCCATCCACTTGATAGCCATAAGTAGTCTACTTAGCTGAACGTAATGACACTTAGGGAGCATGCATCTAGAATCAAGTCATCATGATGGCGGCATGTAAACCAATCTCAAGCATAGTTTTTCATGATTCAAGCTTGTGTAAAAATGAAACTGAATTCAAGCATAGCTTTTCATGATTCAAGCTTGTGTAAAAATGAAACTGAATTCAAGCATAGTTCTTCGTTTCAAGCTTCTCTAAAAATGAAACTGAATCCAAGCATAGTTTTTCATTTCAAGCTTGTGTAAAAATGAACCCATTTCCATTTTAACCCTTGTGATTTCCATTCTATCAACCTTTTCCATCAAATGAGACTTGGTTTTTCTCCTTCCATCATCACTATCTGCTTGGCTAATCATATGCTTTCACTTGGTTGTTTTACCCTTTTTGAGGAATAGTTACAATAAGTGGTCTTATGAGCCAGCCTCTTCACATAAATCAACATGTTCTGAGAAGTTCCAACATCACTGAAACCAATTTCTATCCTACACACCACTTGTTCCTCAAAGTGGAATTCTCTTTAAGCTCTTTTTAGACTCTCGAAATATGAAAAGATTGTCAAACGCTTGTCCTTTTCAGCTTGTTAACGGATTGGAAATGACATCTACTCAGTATAATTTTAACCATTTTTCGGAATGAGATAGATTACCTACGAAAAAGGAATACTTTGATCGAACATGGTCAATAGGTTCTTTCTTGTATTATTTTACGCTTTTTCATACTTGAGGGACAAATATATGAAAAAGAACTTGTGGAGTTAGCTTTTTGTCCCTTTTCAAACTCTCTAAACATTGAAAGGACTGATTTATCATTGTCCTTAGACTCGTTAAAACATCAAATAGTGAAAAACTTCCCCATCATGACAAGATTGAGTTTCAACTTCTCTATACTAGTTAAAACATCACATAACGATGGATTCACTCGAAGGGTGGAATTATACAGCAAGCATATATTATCCTCCTCAAGCTTGATAAAAATAAAGAGGTATTGGTAAGCAATGACTAGGGAAAATGGGGAAAGGGGTAAACCACTTTATGGGAGTAGGTTTCTCTTGAACATGACACTTTCACTTCATCATTGTGACTATTTGGGTTGGATTATCTACTAGATGGTCATCATACCTTGGTCTATCATACCATCCATTACTTTGTTTTAGGTCAATGCTACCAATCCATTTAGTGTCGCCAACATGTTCAATAAAAATAACAGTTAAAATTCATCCACTGCAATACTCATAAACCTTCATTTTCAGGATCGCGATTCCTAAGCCATATGTCATCAGTCAAATTCCATATCCAAAATCATTACACTCGTTTCGTGTCATTGATGTGGGATGCATCAAGGTCCTCCTATGATGAGTCACTTCTTGTCGACATCACCACATTATCCAAGAAGTTGACATCAAAACACCCTTTGAGTACCTTGAGGCTTCTATACATCAATGGCAGGTTTCAGGCTTCCGGTAATAGGTTGACATCACTGGCCTTCGACTGAAAGACTTTGTATGGTGTTCGACATCAAAGCATCCATTCACACCATCCAAAATGTACTACAGTACATTGAGGATCATTATCATTATCGATGATTTCTCTCGCGTATGTTAATGACTTACATCATTGGCTAGTAATCAAATGGAGTCCTCCCATGTTCGACTTTAGATCACATATTCTCATGGTTAGACTCGTACTTGAGCAAATAATTGAACGAGATAGAAGAAACTAGATTTAGTTTCATCCATGTGATTTCAGGAAATGTACCAAATCATCCATACAATGGCTTTACATTGATGGTCATCCTATCATGGGTCTATATCTATAGATGACTGTCTATGTACTTGTAATGAAAGTTTATATGTTGAGCATGGGTACGCCTTCCCTCAGCAATGCATGAGAAAAAAATCAAAATATCATGGTATTATGTATTGTAATCAATGTAGGTCAACAACCACTTTGGAACCTCTTCATCACATTGTAAAGCATATCACTCGACATCATGATTTTTCAACTTCATGCTTTAGCGGGTAGCTGTTAAAGATCCATTTGGTCACATCACTACCATAATTCATATCAGTACCATTAGGTCTCATCAAACCCTAATTTAGTTGCTACAAGCCCTAGACAAGTCACCATTTTGAATGCCTCCTTCCCTGAGAGTTTTTTGGCCTCAAACCCTCCATAGTTGCCTCCTTGAGGGACCAGCATAGCCTTGGATAGGGGTAAGTGTGCTTCAATATAGGTAGGCCCATGTCAGGGTGCTCTGCAGAGCACCAAGGCCCACTTTGACCTGTGCTGGGTGTTATCGGGAATAGTGTCCACTTGGATGCTGCTATTCCCACTTAGAATGGTAGCTATCTTAGAAACAAACAAGTAAAGTCTACTATTGCTTTCCTTTATGAAACTAGACAAGAGGAGAACCAAGAAGACCAACCTTAGTCTTACGCTTGATTTCCCCTCCTTCTTGATAGATCTTTGTCGCTTCTTCTTCGTCTGCCGAGCTTCAAAGAGCACCTGTGGAATCACAACAAAATACTACTTTCGAAGAACAATGATCTATATTCATAAATAACACAAGACTAGATGTGTGTTAACCATACAAATGCATATATAAACAAGTACACAGAAATATGGAGGAAAACTAGAATAGCTTTATTAAGATGAAAAGTACCAAGAGGATTACAACCATATGTTTTGACCCAGCATCATCCTCCAGCTAGAAAGCCCTTCTTCACCTCAAGCAAAGCTTAGATCACCCAACACTGTCAATGTACACCAGAAAACCAACAATACTTCTCTATAAGATACAAAATTCCAGCCCCCAACCCCCTGGATATCTGGGATGAGAGATCCATATATAGATTTTTGCAAAGGTGTGAGTCAGCTCTGGGTTTTTGATTAGTGTCCTCTCTCTGATATTTCTTGGTTCCACTTTGAGATTTCATTGATCTCTTACTCATCCTTGAGCGAATTCTGAGAGGCAAGTGTCATATGAGAAGTTTCTAGAAGATTCCTTGATCATCAACTTAGCAAACTGTCTCCGCCACTTGTCTATTCTCATCCATCGCACCCTGTAGAAGGACTTTTCAGTATGCATCGGACCTCCCATGTGTATTAGGTGTGATGCATCACACCCTCTACACTGGGCATTCAGTATGGTCCAGTTTTGACCATCTCTGAGTAGTTTTTAGTGGAGAACTTCTGGGAGATGATGTAACCAGCTGACCTTGTTCCTTTAGGTAGTGAAGAAACACTTTTAGGGACTTGGGAGCCCTCAGTTTATGGATATTTATGATTGGGGTTGAAGTGCCCAAAAATTTCTATAATAGTTGCCCCCTAAATCGTGAGGTCATTAATCTTTTTGATGTCGGTTGAAATTCTTTACTATGAGGATCCGAAGTTTTTTCAAGGTGGGAGGCGACATGTAATAAGATACAATACAATACATTATTTTGACAACATTTTTTCATGATATAGCTGAGGTGGGCATTCCCATGCTCAGCTTTATAAATTCATTTTCATGTACATAGGACAGACAATCGGCTGTGTGGCAGACTGATGATTTGGACTCATCATCCTTTGATTTGGATGATCATCTATTTGGCAATGATGTACACTTGATGTCTTTATATTCCTGAATATATCGCAGCCTCAAAGGATGAAACTAGATCTGGGGTCTTCAAAACTCATTCAATCTTCACTCGGAGTATAAGTCGATGCATGTGAAAAATGTTTTGGAGTCGAACATGGAAAGACATCGCCTGATTACCAGCCAATCATGTAAGTTGTTAACAGGTGCGAGAGGAATCACCAATAATGACAATGACCCTCAAGGTACTATAGTACAATTCACATGGTGTGATAAAGGGCTTGGCGTCGAACACCACATAAAATCTCTCGGTCGAAGGCCATTGATGTAAACCTGTCACCGAAAGTGAGAAACTTGCCATTGAGGCATGCAAGCTTCAAAGTACTGAAAGGGTTGTTCCTTAAGTCAACTTCTTGGATAATGAGTTGATGTCGACAAGAAGCGACCCATTGCAGGAGGGCCTTAATGAATCCCACATCAATGACATGGAATGAAGCAAATGATTTTGGAGGTGAAAACCATCTCACGATACAGGGTTTAGGGTGGCAGTCATGAAGGAATGGAGCATGAATGTATTGCAGTGGGTGAGACACGGGTGAATTGTCTGAATGACTTCTCTTGAACATATCGGTGACACTAACAATGGATTGGTAGCATTAACCCCAAAGATGGATGGTGTGATGGACCAATGGTGATGACCAGTGAATGGAACAACCCAACCCGGCATGGATGCGGAAGGAAAGTGTCATGTTCAAGAGCGACATGCTACCAATAAATCTTTTTCAAGTTTTCTTCCCAATTTTCCCCATCCATTGCTGACCAATACCTCTTTATTTTTGTCAAGCTTAAGGAGGATAACATATGCTTCTTCTATAATCCACCCTTCAGGCAAACCTGTCGTTATATTTTAACGAGCCTAGCAACAGTGAAACTCGTTCTCGTCCATTTGGACGAGTTTGTCACTATTTGGTTTTAACGAGCTTAACAACAAAGATAACTCAGTCCCTTTCAGTTTTAGAGAGTCTGAAAGGAATGGAAAGGAGACTCCAACGATTCTTTTTCGTCATGTAATCCCTTAAGTCTAAAAAAGCGTAAAATAATACAAAAGGGATGAATTTTCGATAGGTTTAACGAGCTGAACAAGACAAGCACTTGATCTTTTTGTGTAATAATCCCTCAGGTCCAAAAATATTAAAATATAGAGGGATAGCACTTCCGATGACTTTAACGAGCCATTGAGGCCAATCGCTTGGCAATATTTTCATATTTTACGAGTCAGTTGAAAAGAGCTTAAAGGAGACTCGTTTTCGAGGAACGAGTGATGGTTTCGGGTAGCAGCTGATTCTAGGTAAGATTTGGAATTTTCCAATCAGGGCAGTGTCACAAGGATGGCTAATAGAATTACTCTTCGCAGATGTTCCTGGAAGGGGTAAGCAGTCATGTGGGGGTGAATGATCGGCTAAAAACATAGTGGAGGTGATGATGAGAACACGACCAGGGCTCAAAAGCTGGCGATAAGGCATTCACAATGGTTATTTACCGGTTCATTTTTTAATGAGCTTAAACTTTTGGGGAAACATTTGCTCATGACTTATGTTTATTTTTTAACGAACTTGAACCCTGCGGTAACATTCCTCACGATAAGTTTGCATGCCCCCAGCATAATAATGCAAATTGAGGTGCATGCCCCCCAAGCTTCATTGCATTCAACTCGGTGGTTGGAATGAAGGTTTACCTTCGAGATCTTTAAAAGACTCGATTTGGAAAGGGAGTTGTTTCATTTTTTATAGAGGTTGACACAGTAAAAGAACTATCCTCATGGAAACCTTTGATCACAACTCATAAGGGGTCATGAAGGAAAGATCTGGTTCCAATGCCCCTAGTACATAATGTACAACATCACTGAATTGATCATCAGATGATGTAGCTATGGTAGGGCTTGGAGGCAATGCCTCGCGATGATCCATACTATCAAAATGTTCTAAGTTCTTCTTCATTTTTGTTGATGTAGAAGATCTCATGGGACAGGTTTCCACTGTGGCCACTTCTGCTAGCTTACTCAGAGGCAGAAGGGAAAAAGTCCCCATTAAGGAAGGGCCTTTTAGGAGACCTACTCCAATATTTTGAAGTGGCTGAGAGCTTCCATGGATCATCGAAATGCTTCTCGTAACTTATGAACTGCTTGGGAGAAATGTTTGTTGGTCGACGATTGTGATTCCTCCTTGGAAGGGAAATGCAATATTTCTGAAGTACGTCGACACAACGGCAGCCATAGCATATATCCAGGGCCTTCCCAGTGGGATGTTGTAATTGAGATTTCCGTCGATAACTTCAACATCAATTTCTACTGTTTTTCCCCCCAATTCGACTTGCAAGTTACTTAAAATCCCATATGGAGTGTATGTTCACCCATCAAATGCTTTTAACGTTGTTAACAATCGCGACAAGGGTGGTGAGCCTAAATTTTTCCAGTAACTCATTGACATAATACATGTAGATGCCCCCTCATCAATAATTGTTCGATGAACAGTTTTGTTGAGGGATTTCACTTGAATAAGGAAAGCTAGTTGAGCTGGTAACTGAGGGTCATATCCTTTGTGATCAAAGGCCACAAGATTGGAATCGGCTGGGTCAATCCCACATATCGCTGATAATAAAGCCTGCTTTTGGGAAGGGAAATTTTGAAGTACCTCAAGTGTCGACATAGCGGACGGCGATTGGGCGAGATCCTCCACTATATTATAATGCTGTGCTACTTTGGCATGAGGATTAAATGTTGATTTGTTTACTACTACCATTGGCAGCTTTATCGTTAGCTCAGGAATGATGGGTGGCACAACTTCGATCGAAGTTTTTGTCGAACTACTAGGTTGATCTGTAGCCTTGTTGTTCGATAGCTGTGGATTTCTGTAATATTTATTCTTTGTCGATATGAAAGCATCATTTTGTTGTTTTGAAATGGACAACATAAGCACTCGGGACGGGGAAGCATTGCCGCCAGCAACCAGATTTGTTCCTGGGTTCGGAAATGGATCAGTCAACAATGCTGAGGTTTTTGAATTCTTGAAGAATTTTCTAAGCTCAACTTTATATAGACAATCTCTTTTCTGATGATCCTCATCGCATATTTGACACCCTGAAGGAGGTTTCTTTTGCCCATAAGGGTTTGCAGAAGATTTTTTAGGAGATGACTCCTCTTGCTTCTTCTTTTTCCCTTTCCTTTTCTTCTTGCCTCCTAGTTGCTTTGGTTCTTTGCCTTTGTCAATCGACACGACATTAACCTCCAAGGCAAGAACTTTGTCATTTGCATTTTGAATAGAAACCGTACGGGCTTTCTTTGACGTAGCCTTTATGGTTTTCGTGCTAGTCGTACCTATCACACCATCTCTCGTGCACAATATCTAGACTTGATCTGTAATCAGTCTAGAACGCTCTACGATAAAATCCCTGATGCTCCTAGACCAGATTTTTCCATTCTTCCCCCTCCTAAATCAAACAACGACTCTACTAGGGATAGTGTCCACTCAGATGCTGCTATTCCCACTAAGACTGGTAGCTATCTTAGAAACAAACAAGTAAAGTCTACTTTCATTTTCCTTTATGAAACTAGACAAGAGGAGAACCAAGAAGACCAACCTTAGTCTTGCGCTTGATTTCCCCTCCTTCTTGATAGAGCTTTATCGCTTCTTCTTCGTCTACCCAGCTTCAAAGAGCACCTGTGGAATCACAACAAAATACTACTATCAAAGAACAAAGATCTATATTCATAAATAACACAGGACCAGATTTGTGTTAACCATACAAATGCATATATAAACAAGTACACAAGAATATGGAGGAAAACTAGAATAGCTTTATTAAGATGAAAAGTAGCAAGAGGATTACAACCATATGTTCTGACCCAGCATCATCCTCCAGCTAGAAAGCCCTTCTTCACCTCAATCAAAGCTTAGATCACCCAACACTATGAATGTACACCAGAAAACCAACAATACTTCTCTATAAGATACAAAATTCCAGCCCCCAACCCCCTGGATCTCTGGGATGAGAGATCCATATATAGATTTTTGGAAAGGTGTGAGTCAGCTCTAGGTTTTTTATTAGTGTCCTCTCTCTGATAGTTCTTGGTTCCACTTGGATATTTCATTGATCTCTTACTCATCCTTGAGTGAATTCTGAGAGGCAAGTGTCATCTGAGAAGTTTCTATAAGATTCCTTGATCATCCACTTAGCAAACTATCTCTGCCACTTGTCTATTCTCGCCCATCGCACCCTATAGAAGGACTTTTCAGTATGAATCACACCTCCCATGTGTATTAGGTGTGATTCATCGCACCCTCTGCACTGGGCATTCAGTATGGTCCAGTTTTGACCATTTCTGAGCAGTTTTTAGTGGATAACTTCTAGGAGATGATGTAACCAGCTCACCTTGTTCCTTTAGGTAATGAAGAAACACTTTTAGTGACTTAGGAGCCCTCAGTTTATGGACATTTATGATTAGGGTTGAAGTGCCCAAAAATGTCTATAACACTGGGTAAGATTGAGCGAAATTCACATAGGGTTCTAGTAATATTCTTATCATCTGGAGTCATCTAGAAGTTTCCCACACTTATCATCTCCTATGAGCTCAAAATTGGATAGGGAATGAGTTAAGTAACCTCCTACAATCTCATCCCTTCATCCATGGAAACTAACTCTAAGTTTTGAAGGCCATTCAATACCATCACTTATGAAAAAACCTCCTCCATTTGCTTGTAAATTGAACACTCATCTAAGTGATTAGGGGCTGAACTTTGAGAATTTCTGTGGACATACTATTGAAGTGAGAATTGAGATTGTAAGTGCGTAGTGTTATGCTGCTGGAGTGTTGTGCTATTGATGTGATGTTGTTTGGAACCGAAACTGGAAGAGTGACAATGGATCAGACGTCATGGTTGTAATTCTTCCTTCTACTTAATAAAGTTGTTTACACTTTTTTCCATATGCTTATATTGATATATGATGTTTATATGTGTGAATGTATTTGATTCCATTTACTTATAGTCGATAGATCTCTTGCTTTGATTGGTTCTTTGTCTTCTATTTATGCTTGCAGGTACATGTTGAGAAAGTTAAGTTCAAGAAGGAGCGATGGGAGTCATATGAAGGAGACAAAAGAAAAGTGAAAGTAAAAGTAGGTAATTTGATCCCCTTTGCCTTATTTATCATTTGTAGAAAAAGGATAAGTGCTTCAAATCTATTGTTATAGGTATATCTACCTACCTAGGGAATTAGTATTTATCCAATTCCTCATAATAGTTGTGGATAGATTTCAGACAACTAAACAAGTTGAACATAAAGAATAAGTATCCGTTACACCGAATTGATGACCTCTTTGACCAGGTTAAAGGAGCAGTGGTATTTTCAAAGATTGACTTAAGATCTAGATATCACAAAATTTCAATTAAAGACAAAGATATCTTCAAGAGTACTTCCAGTACCTACTATGGCCACTACGACTTTGTAGTCTTGCCATTTTGACTTACTAATGCCCTAGCAACCTTCACAAGCATGATGAATGGAGCTTTTCATTCCTATCTGGATAAATTCAATCTTATATTCATTGATGACATTCTCATATATTCCAAAAGTATTGAAGAACATAAGGAACACCTTCACATAGTACTGCAAACCTTAAGAGTAAATAAGCTTTTTGCTAAATTCAGCAAGTGTGAATTCTATAAAGATCAAATCTAGTACCTAGGACTCGTTATATCCTCTAAAGGTATAGCAGTCATTTTGGAGAAAATAAAGACCATTATGAATTGGCATGTTCCAGCCAATATGGTGGACATACATTCTTTTATCGGACTTGAAAGTTATTATAGCAGATTTATAAGGGGATTTTCCAAGGTTGCTTACCCAATTACATCATTACAAAAGAAGGCAACAACTTTAAAATGGTTAGAATCCTGTCAATAAAATTTTGATACGTTGAAGCATTTGCTCACCACAACTCTGGTATTAAAGATAGAAGATCATGAAGAGGATTTTATAGTTTGCACAAACGCATGCAAAGAAGGTGTGGGTGCCATTTTAATGTAGAATGAAAAGGTCATCACTTATGAATCCTATAAAATCAATGAACATGAACATAAATATTCTACTTACGATTTGGAGCTAACTGCGGTAGTGCACGCTTTGAAAGTATGCAAGCATTATTTGTTGGAGAAAACATTTCTGCTCAAAACAAACCACAATAGCCTAACAAGTTTCTTCAATTAGCCTACCTTAAATGCACACCAAGCTTGATGGACTGCATTCTTAAGTGAATTTGACTTTTAAATCAATCATTTGAAAGGAAAATAAAATAGGGTGGTAGATGCGTTAAGTAGGAAGCTGCACCACATTTATGAGATTTCTTTTAGTCAAATTGAACTTAATTTTCTAGATCAAGTAAAGGAGGCAGCCTAGAAGGATCCTAAATACAACTACCTATGGCAACAAGTAAAATATACACAATGTTCGGCAAAGTAAAGGGAGTATAGTGTTAACTCTGAAAACTTATTGTTGTTTAGAAATTGTATTTACTTACCCAATCAATTGTCTTTAAAGCAAAGTATGTTTGATGAATTTCATTGAAGCCCCTATGCTCCTCACCCGGGCCATCAAAAGTTTTTGATCGATAGCAAGAAAGCCTACTATTGGCCTTGTATGAGAAAGGATATTGCCGAATACCTAGCTAAATGTCTAGAGTGTTAGCAACTCAAGGCGGAACACCAGCACCCTGCTAGATTGCTGCAGCCACTACCCGTTACTGAATGGAAGTGGGATACTATAAATTTGGATTTTATAATTGGATTACCACGATCTAAAAGACAAAATGATTCAATTATGGTTCTGGTAGATAAATTGAACAAGACAACTCATTTTATACCTGTCAAGTCCACATACCAAACGGCTCAAATAGCCGATATATTCATGAAGGAAATTTTCAGGCTACATGGTATGCCAAAAGTCATAATACCTGATCAGGATGTTAAGTTCACCTCTAATTTTTGGAAAGCATTGTTTACCAAGTTAGGTACACAAATCCACTTCAGCACCACTTATCATGCCCAGACTGATGGGAAAACCGAGCGAGTGAATCAAGTGGAAGAGGAAATGTTGCACATGTATGTGATGTAGCAACCTTGGAAATCGGAAGAGTATCTACATTTGGTAGAATTCGCATACAACAATGGTTATCATGAGTCACTTAAAATGAGTCCTATTGAAGTACTTTATGGAAGGAAACATACCATACCTACAAAATGGAATAGGTCATAGAATAAAATGATATTAGGACCAAATATGTTGGAGGAAATGGATAAAATCATGAAAAAGGTTCAACAAAATTTGAAGTTTGCCCAAGATAGGAAAAAATTGTATGCTGATAAAAAGAGAACTTACCAAGAATTTCAGGTGGGAGACCACGTGTATGTGTGAATTAAACCAAAATGGAGTAGGTTGAGGTGGGGAAAGTGCGCTAAGTTGGTCCCCCAGTTCTGTGGCCCATTCCAAATTTTGGACAGAATCAGGCGAGTGGCCTACCAACTAGCCCTGCCCAGCTACATTTGAGTCCATAATGTATTCCATGTTTCCCTTTTAAAGAAGTATGTCTATGACCCTAGACATATCATAAGTAGGCGAGAACTTCAGGTAAAAATAAAACCTATATGTATATACATATCTCTCTCTCTCTCTAATATAATATATATATATAATATATAATATATATATATATAATATATATATATAATATATATATATATATTATATATATAATATATATATAATATAAATATATATATAATATATAATATATATATATAATATAATATATATATATATATATAATATATATATATATATATATAATATACGACACATATATATGCATATATATAACAATAGAGATGATGTGCATAACACAAAATTTACTTATTTAAGGATGTAGTGGTTATGTACATGTCAAAGTATATAACAATGATATTTGTGGCAGGTCGAACGAGAACGAGAATTCCTGGTTGAACCCCTTTGCATACTCGATTAGAGAGAAGTAACATTGTAGAAATGAGCTATCATCCAGGTTAAAGTGTAATGGAAGCACTTCAACCTGGAGGAAGCCACTTGGGAAGATAAAGACTTCATGCAAGAGGCGTACCCAGAATTATTCCAAGACCAGATGGAAGAATGAACACCAGGGATGGTATTCTACTAAGAGGGGGAAGATGTGACACCTCTAGGACATTAAGGTACTTTTACTTTCATGTTTTTACTTTTACAATGAGAAAAATGATTCTTCTTTTAGCTTTTGAGAAATGGATAATAAATGGATTCAGTGATAACAACAGTTTAATTTAATAAAATAAAAGTTATAGAAGATATGATACGATTCCATGGGAATTTTAAAGAATTATTGATGAACCTCAGTAACTCTATTTTACCCAATAGTTATTAGTTATCAGTTATCAGTTCTCAGTTATTAATTAGAGAAGCAGTTACTCCTTCTCTGCTCTTCTCTTACATAAGGGAGGGAGATGGTTTTTTTCTAGAAAAGAAAAAGAGAGGAATTGCTTGAGCTAAAGAAGGTTTTAGGGGGAACAATTCTTGAAGAGACTTCCCAGGAGGAAGTAGAAACCATTGTTGGCTAGACCTGGAGTCTTGAGGCCAAAACAATAGAAACTACTAAATTAAAGATAACTGATTGTTGGGAAAATAGGAGCTTCGGGTAGAATACTTGGACATGATTGCTAGCTTCTCATTGGAAGGGTGGAGAGGTTCATTGATTGCAATTTAGTGTTGCAATGGCAAATAAGTGAAATTGGTTAATTATGTTATGATTATTCTGATTGAATGCTAATCTTGCCATATTATGCAAGTAGGAAATAAACATTATGATATTGGATTTTTGTTGGGCATGGAATCCCCTGACAGCATGCTCTGGGGCTCAAAGCCCAAGTTTTGAGTTGATATTGTTGTAAAGCTCCAACCACTTGAACCCATCAGACATCTCCAGAGTGCAGAAAAATGGTTCTAGCACCCTCCCATACTACTTTGGGTGAGACCTTAGTCCACGATCCACAGACTGTTGCCGAAAGGGCTAGTAGTACCAGGATTTGTTTGGCTAAATCACCTTCGAACCTAGGCTAGGCCCCAACAAGCCAACAAATGGTTATGTTGCTGAGACTGAGATTTGCATAAGAGATGTCTAATGTCGTGTCACTAGAATCCAACAAAAAAAGAAATTGAAGGGTGGTTGGACAGAAAGATTCATGAGTTCGCGGTGCAAGAAAATAGGAATTCGCGAGTAGAAAAGGAACAGTGGTTAGAGCACTACTTATATATGGAAATCCATGAAATTTTCTTTGCATCCTTCCCCTCTCAGTTGTATGAGTGGATTGTGAAGCTAGCAGACAATCAGGGAAGGTGTAGGCTCGAAAAACCAATTGTGTGGACTCCAAAATTTGTGCACATACTAGAAGCATCAAAAGATAAGATTGCGTGTGTTATGGACCATTGCCTCGATCGAATTATAGGAGGGTTTATCACCGAATTCATGGTAGATACTTTAGTCAACTACAGCGAGGCAAAATAATGCTTCCTCAAAGGACCACGAGGTAACTACATTAAATCCTTGAACACTAGGATTAAAATGCTATTGTGTGAAAAGCAGGTTATGCGAATAAATTGATGTTTGGGGCTACGCGAAGTGGGAGGATCTATAGAAACGAAGGTAGTGCAAAAATAGAAATTAGCCCTTTGATTTTGCCTCGGTGGGAAAGTGAGGAAGAGCTCGTGAAATTTTCTTCGAGAAGCATAATCAGTCTGATAAGGCAGCGAATTCTGCGCATACCACCTCCACCACCACCAGTCTCACCATCTTCACCTCCATCTCCACCCACACCACCTCTGCCATCACCAAAGTTCAATATGATGGTCGCGATAAAATTGTCGGTATTCAAAGGAGTAGGGAACAAAGATCTGGACCAATTTTGGTTCATGATAAAAGTTGTATGGGAAGCATAAGGAGTCATGGATGAAAATATAAAGAAGGCAACATTGGTAAGAACATTGGAGAATCACACACTAACATGGTACATTAAGCATTCTAATGAACATCCAAATACAGGGATCACAGATATCCAGGCTGCATTGAATAAGGAATTTAACAGGCCAAAATTGGAGACACAATTGATTATCGGGTTTAAGGAAATTGCAATGCTTCTAGGCAAGACTCCCTTGGATCTGGATCGACTGAAGAGTATGATTCATGAAGCCAACATGAACTTGATGGATGGACAACATCGTGCACAGTTAGTAGTGTCACTAATGCGGCATTTAAGGACAGTGTCATCATAGTCGAAGTTATCCACCTAGGTTGAAGCTTTGGAGATTGCAATGAGACTGCACGAGACCCCAATACAAGATCCTGGTCTGGGAGTGCAACAAATCCACACACAACTAAAAAAATTGTGTCTAGAAATGCAGAGTTTGAAACAGGACAACAAAACTTAGCCAGAGGCGTGCAAGGAGGTATGGTGCATAAAATGCAAATGTCAGGGGCATTATAAGGACCATTGTCCAGTCTTCATGAACTACTTGGTGGGGGGATGACCAATTCCATTAAGACCAGACCCACAAGCAGGACTGAGCACGACGCCTGCATTATGGTGCGTGATTTGTCAAATAGGAGGCAAACATGCTATGGATAATTGTCATCTATTACAGAAGTATATGGAGACGTCCCAGCAATTGTTCTGTAATTTCTGTAGGTCAGTAGGCCATGATGAGCACACCTGCAGAAATTATGAGCTGATGATGAATCAGACCCCTACCTACAGGGTGTAGACCAAAATGCGAGTCCTTCATCAAAAAGTAGGGATGACGCATGGTGGATTTTAGGGGTGTAGACGAGGTCAAGGTGGAATGGGACCAGGAAGGGGTTGCAAACAGTTGATTTGTTACAATTGTGGAGGGCTAGGGAATTATCCCCACGATTGTACAAATCCGACAAGACCATCATGCTTATATTGTACTCAATTTGATCATGAGACAGAGGATTGTCCTACACTGATAGTGAGGCTGTGCGATAAAGGGATACTCCAGCCTCCCCTGACTCAGAATTTGCAAATGATGAGGTTTGAGCCATGCGAAGAGGATTTGAATGTAAACACCATGCTCCGAAGTGGTATCACGATAGGAGATGACAAGGGTAAGCAACCCAAAGAAAGTATGTGGGTTCACAAGGCTCCTACAAAGGAACCCGAATTTGATTTGGAGAGTGCGAAGGAAACATTCATGGAAGCTAAGAACAGCTTCACGGAGGCCTCCACTTAAGCTAGTAATGATCAACTAGAGACAGAGATGGATCCTTCAATGCTCACTACCTTTTTGGAGATATGCATGAAGTTGTTGTACAATAGCAAGGCGGTTAAGAAACTACAAGAACTTAGCACTAGGTGAGTTGGGTCAGTAGAACTGCACGTAGTGTGGAAGCTTGAGAAACATACATCGCGAATAGGAAGGGAATTGAGATTGACTATGCACTTCGGGGAGGATGAAATGGATCAAGTAATTATGGATTTAGGATCATACGTTAATGTGCTACCAAAGCAGACATGGGAGCGCATGGGTAGGCCGGCGTTGCAATGGTCCCCTATTCAATTGTAGATGGTGAACCAACAGAATATCCTATCGAAGGGAAGACTGTAGGGAATAATGGTAGACATAGAAGGTGTGAGTGCACTTGCAGGTTTCAAAGTGATAGAGATTATGAATGACAGTAATCGCTATCCATATCTAGTGCTACTAGGAATTGATTGGGCCATTGACATGAACAGAGTGATAAACCTGAAGAAGCGCAAAATGATTTTTGAGAAAAGGTCACTATGTGTAGTGGTACCTATAAACCCTGCGAAAGGATCACGCTACATAGAGCCAATGTACGATGATGAGAGTGATGACGAGATAGATTATATCTAGAGGATAACCACTCAGTAATAGGATTGGGTAAATCCTACAGCCGATGGCAGGATTTCCTGGGAGCGTGACATCTTCTGCACATCAGATTCATATGAGGAAACAGAACAATGGTAGAATCGGTTGCACAAGGTAACCACTCTCAGTTGCAACATGATGGTAAGATCGCTGCGCTGTGTGACAACGGAGGTAAGGGATTTGCCTATTTATGATTGGTTGATAGTTGTGGATGAATTCCTGAAGAAATTTGAAATCCAAGTGCTAGAACAACAACAATTCAATGCTCTGATATTGGCACTGCGTGCTACGCTCGCAAGGTGGTGGGGTACGCACCAGCAGATTTTCAGGTACTGGCAAGAATGCAGAAAGATAGTGCACTTACAATTTGGGAAGCTTGAGATGTAGATGGAAGCTGGGCATGATGGAAGAAAAAACTTGCATGCCCACCTTTCCAGATGGGTGTAGGCATATGGTACGTAGCCCGCACGAAAACACACCGCTCTTATGATAGGAAACAAGAACAACAAGCAGAAGGAGACAAGACAAGTGCGTGAATGGCAAAGTATGATAAGACCTAGTGCACAAAAAATCATACACGAGGAAGCCTTTGACAAGGTGTGTGAAGTGTTGAATAAGGTCCACCGTGTGAGATGCACCAGATGGGACCTGTGCATACCAGTGGTTGTATGGGTTGATAGGACCATGTGCTAAACTCTGGCCATGCAAGCACTTCCGAAGCAGAAGTTTGAAGCAAGGGTTGTAATCCCTATGGAGCAAGTGAAGCCAAATCCATGCATAATAGCACCGGTAGATACGAGGGTCTGCAAAGCACAGAACAAAGAAATCACACAACTGTAAGAAGTAAAACATATAGGACTTGAGGAAGAAATCTGACGGGGAAACTTATGACTCCGCAAACTTGAAAAAGATCAGGTACGACTAAGGAAGAAAAGTTCTTTAATGGACGTTGAGGTCAAGAAGCTGGAAGAAGAAATAAAGAAAACATTTCTCGTCAAAAAACCAGGAATAGTAAGGCAAGGTGCATATGATTGTACTGAAAATAGGGAGGACTATCATCATGAACTGGTTAGTCTACTAGGTGGCTTGGACTGCATATCACTAAACGAAGTGACCAGGGTAGCACACTACAAGTAGTGACGTGAACGGTGCCAATCACCACAATGGAATATGGGGATTCTTAGCGAACCATGGTGGAGGATGGGATGGAGCCTCACACGGGTGAAACCACCACCTGACTAGCCATAGGAAGAATAGTCTTAGCACTCCAGGTAGTTGAAAGGGGGCACGTGACTATAAAATATTCTGCCTGGGAGTTGCGCAATATGGGAGGTGTGCGTAGAATAAGAATGTCACAAGGTTTGTGACCATGCACGAAGGGTTGCGTTGCCACACAGTTTGGTTGGGAAGTGACTGTTGAGGTCACTATTAATGATGGGATGTGCGATTTGAGGCCAGATGGAGTGGGCGGCGGGCATTTAAGACACGGTTTATGGGCAAGATTTGGGAAAATTAGCTGCCAAGAAAGCATTAATGGCCTGAAATTGGAGGGAACTATTGAATTTGAATTTGAAAGGTGCTATAAAACACAAAGGGCTAGCCAGTGAACAACCCTTGGTCATTTGAGAATTGAGCACTTAAGTAGAGCACTAAGCATTGAGATTCGAGCGATAATTGAGCTCCTAAATTTGCAAGTGACAGAATACAGCCTAGCTATGAAGACGGCCACTAAGGATGGTTTATGGATTGAAGAGGTAACCGTCGGAGAGGCCACGTAGACTGTAGTGGTAGAGGATGTTCCAGAAGGCGCCAGGGTTGTGACAAAAATCACCAAATCACTGCAAACACCGAGGCCTAAGAAGAATAAAGAGACAATGGGTATAGTACACGTCTCCCCGAGGAATCCATGGCACAACAAACTAACCATGGCAGAGAAGGGGAAAGCAATCACAATAGAAACAGATGAGGAAGAAGAAGCCTTGTAGGCCCTGATAGCTGCAGAAGAAAAAGAAGAAGACATGGAGGAGGATATCCAACCATTACGCTCTACAACAAAACTTCCTGCATATGTCCCCCCATGGAAAGGGAAGACTAAAGTATCAATGGATCTGGATGAAATGAAGAGTGCACTCCAAACCTTGCTCCTCTGAAATGGCATTGTATTTGAGGGCACGCACCTAGGCTGCATGCCAACCATGAAGTTTGAAGACTGGGACCTCGTTGATCGTGAGAAGTTCCCTCATCTAGAGACTATGAATCTGATGAAGCAGAATACTGAGGGGGCGGTGATAACATTAGAGCCACGAAAATGCATGCACGGTGTGGAAAAGGCCAGATTACTGCACTTATTATGGATACCACATTTCCACCATGCACCCATCATGATTTCCGTCATCAGGTGGCTACTCTGCCTAGTGCATGATGGGTATCTATGGCTGGAGGAGCATATTCCCATCACAGTAGACCTCATTCATCACATTTTCTCGGCTTCCCTATAAAGGAAAAGACCCTGTGACCCTAGCCAGAGGAAAGGGCAGTGCTTTGGCTATTGCAGAAGCCATGAAGGCAAAATATAAGCTGGAGAAGAAGAAGAGGTGCTACACCATCTCCAACATCAAGGACAAAGGGGTGTGCGTAGCAACCCAACTCCTAGCCGGCAAAGTTATGATGAAATGTTACATTGATGAGGTACCAGCACTGGTGGTCGCACTGGCCGAGTAGTGTGCTTAGGGGGTCCAGTTCAACTAGTCTGAATTCCTCTACGTGGAATTTTAGAAAAATTGTCACAAAGCCAAGGAGTAAGGTAAGACCTTCCACTACGTCTGGTTGTTGTTATCCATCATGCTAATAGCAGGGGAACTACCAAAAGACAGTCAATTCCCCAACATTGATAGAGACTTACCGGAGGTCGCAAAGTACGCTTCGCTCTGGGCCATAAAGGATGCAAAACTGATTAGTGACACCAAAAATTTTTGGGTGCTCATGGAGGCAAGCATCCAGATGTGGATCAATTGGAGGCCACACCTGTCACCTACGGTGTACAATAGTCTACTGAGTTTTGCAGACTTCAAAGCTGATATGCACAACATTTATATCAGGGTGCAAAAGGATCCAGTGAAGCAGTGGACAAAGCTACCTTTTGTAGACACCGATTATGCGATTTTTATTGTGTTGGAGACATGGCCTTCTGAATGGTGTGCCCCAAATCTAGCAGAACGAGAGAAGGTAGAAGCACAAAAGAAAAAGGATATTGTCAAGCTGTGCGTCACTCGATTGGTAGAGAAAAGGAGAAAGCAAAAAGAGGTAGTTGAGGTAGGGGAAGCACGAGAAGTAGCACATAAATCCATGGAGTAGAAGAAGGCTGCAGAAGCAGTAATAGAAGCACAGGTAGCAGAGGTAGCAACAACATAGGAACATGAGGGCCAAGCAACATCCTTGCACAGGTAGGAAGTAGACAAAATAGAAACAATAGAAGGGAGAGCAGACCCAGGGGCCACATCCACACAGTTGAAGTGGGCACACATTGTAGAGCGAGCAGGACCAAGGAAGAAGGTTAAGGCCTCGAAGTTGGCCATTGACCCGATCACCTTAACTAAAGGTGATCTCCATGACATTAGCAAGACGGTTCGTGATGTCACAAATGAAGTGCTTGAGGATTTTATGTAGGATCATTAGACTACGTTGGGCACCCTTAGGGTACAGCGGTAGGAATTACAGGTGCAGCCCCCTCAGGTGGGTACCCTTTCTACCAACCTTGTAGTAGGATCCTCAGCAGAAGAACAGATGTTGCACGCATGGATAGACAATACGATAGTATTGTCGGAAGGAGCCATAATTACAGTAAATGTGACCGATAGATTATTGGTTAGCATGTTGAAAGGACTTGGCATAAGTTTGGCTGCCCTTCCATGAGAGATGTTGTATCAGCTCCGGGATGGTATAATGATAGAGTTGCGGGCCACGAAGAGTCGCACGATCCAAGTTCTTATTGAGCAGAAGATCAACATAGAAGAGCTCAGCTTGCAACACAACAAATTGGTGGCGCAAAATCAACATTTGGTGCAGATGGTAGATGATGCTTGCTGACACATCCCAGAGCTAGTCATCACAGAAAATCTATGAGTACAAGTGCAGATACACAGTTTGGCAATCAGAGTCTGTGAGGCCAGGGAAGAGACGACAAAGGTGTAGCTAGAGCTGAATCTCCAGATCGTTGAGCTGCGTTTGCAGGCACAACCTTCTAGTTCTGCATAAATCAGACAACAGTGCGTTAGCACTATCACAGCAGGGTTGGAACAAATTGGCGGTGTAGTGCATGACTGTACCGACATGTTGGAACAGTCACTTGACGTCCTCACAACTTTGTAGGAGGACCCAAACATCCAATGACTAGAGACAGAGCCGCGCAAACTCCAGTAGCAATACAATAGTGTTAGAGGAACTGCCCAAACCGTAGTCCTCACTCAGTGTCTTGCAACGATGCAGCAAGCCAAGGCATTAAAGGAGCAGGTGAATGCAGTGTCCCATAACAAAGCAGTTATCAAAGCATCCGTTCAGCCATGGATTGATGAGACCTTCATGATCATGACAAATATTGAAGGGAACCTTGCACACATACAGGGGATGCACATGTAGCAGGAGGAAAGCATGCTAGCCACATCAGTCTCAGAAGAACGGATGCGGGAGATTCAGCAAGCTGCAACTCAGTGTGTAGTGGACATCGATACCGTTCAAGAATAGCTGGAGGGACTTCACACCAAGATTGCCATGCCAACAAAGTGACTCGAGGGTGAGTCACGATGTTTGTGCTGGGGGCATGTCATGATGTTTGTGTTGGGGGCCTGTTGGGCATGGAATCCCCCCATGACATGCTTTGGGGCTCAAAGACCAAGTTTTGAGTTGATATTGTTGTAAAGCTCCATGAATTGCCAGCACGATGATCCAGATTTAAACAG
>APFE030679728.1:165205-222401 GCA_000404065.3 Pinus taeda
CCCAACCACTTCATGACCTCTACTGAAATAAGGTTCTTTTGGCTCCCATTGTTGACAATGAATTGCAATGGTGAACCCTTCACCAACATCTGTGAGTGGAAAATACACTCGCCCACATCATTCTTTTAGATCTTAGTAGTGGCAACAATGGTGTTGGGCTCTGCATCAATGATCTGCTTCCCTTTTCCATTCCCCTTATCAAGGTCTAACTCAGGGTCAAAACATGCATCTGATTCTGAAGCCTTCAACTTGGCCACCAGCCACTGCTTGGTCCGACACTCACTTGTGTTGTGAGTGGGGCTCTTGTGGAACTAACACCACTTTCTGATGTCCTTCTTTGACTTCGTGGTGTTTTTATTTTCGTGTAGCTCCGATAGGTTTTCTTGGGTCACCCCATCTTGGCTTTGTCCTTTAGTCTTCAGATTTGCATATCTAAATTCTCGCTTCTTCTGTTTGAACTTTTGCTCGATTTTGACAGCGTATCGGTACGCAGTGCCGAGCGAGTAGATGTTCAGGAACTCCATCTCTTCATGGATGTATTTGTGTAGGTAGCCATGGTATTTGAGTACTAGATTAGCTCAGAATCTTTGATACCCAACAGTGTGTGAGGGGTATGAAAAATGTTTGTGAACTCTGGCACATCTTATTCCCTTCCCTGCCACAGCATGGTCCACTTTATGTATTTGTCCTCATAGATTTTGATAGGGTAGTAGTGCTCCTTAACAGCATCTCGAAATGAATTCTTGGTTGGTGTGGCTGAAAATAGTGAGCCTGTACTTTCATCCTTGTGCTCGCAGTACATTTCCCACCAATCCTTGACGTGGGGGGCTGCTTTTAGAAGAGTGAAAACAATATTTTCCTTAATCGAAAATTCATGAACAGAAAAATAACCCTCTAGCATATTTAACCATTTATCTACGACATCTGTGTCTATCTAACCCATGAAGATGAGGATTTCAAAATTAACTTGTACCTTAAAGGGTGTGGCATTTCTAGAGTGGTTGTTGGAAGCTGATGCGTCGCCTTTGGGTAGTTGCTGAAGGATCTGGGCAAATATTTCCATCATTGCGTTCCTTTGTCACTCGAGGGATTCTTCAAGTAAGATTTTGATAGGATCTCCTACCCCCTCCTCTTTCTTTTCATCTGCCATGCGATGCCATTGTGATTTGCGAGGCTAGTCTTGCAAAGGTTCAACCAGTTCAAGCCCTAACTCCTTATATCCCAACCTCGTTCTGGACATGCAAAGAAAACTAGAGAAAAGGTAGACCGCTTTGATACCACTGATCCAGATTTAAATAGGAATGCAAAAAATTACAGAGATAACCATAAACATAAATATGCAATGGAAATAATACTTCATGTCATTAATGTAAAATACTAAAATATGCTTACAAACAAAAATCGAAATAAACCAACTAGGGTGATGGTAGTTTATCTCTGAGAAGAGAAGTGGCAGCTACATGCCTCTAAACTATGTTACAATGAGGCGTGAAGACCTATTTATTGTTGATAAACAATGGAAAACCCTTAACATCCCAAAACCTAACCCTAGAAGATGAAACGCCAAATTGTGGGCCCTGTTTTGGGTAGGTTGGTACATCAAATTCCTGGGGTCGTAACTTTGGCACCCGATCTTCATTTGACGCGTACAATAGATTGTTAGAAATATCTATTCAAGCACTACAACTTTGGGAAGAGAAAAATCAGTCCATGGACCCATGTTGCTCCCAGCTTTCCCAGAAAACGTCGTTTAGGGCCTCGAAACGGCTCTCGAAGTTCAGGACTAGAAAAACTACTAAAAATAGTAAATTACAGAAACTGAAAAGCTAAAAGAGATAGTTGTGGGGTTCCAAGTGGGATAGGTGGGCGGCCACCAACATCGACCTAGATCACACGAAATGTATGTTAGAGTCATACGTTTGTCCACCCTAAGCTTTGAATGTAATGTTGGCTTGCCCATGGTTCGCGGATCATGGGATTGTATAAATAGAGTGAAGCTCTAGGTGGTAAAGGATCGAATAAGATGGAATAGAGAATAGGCATGAAGGGTCTTGGCGATTAAGTCAAAGTGGGAAGTGTGTCTTGAGTCGTAGAGTAGGAAAAAGCTCTGCAGCTAAGTTCGTAGAGGCCTAGAAGAGTCTGCATCTGAGTATGCGGACCCCTATAGCTAAGTGCGCAGGGCGGAATAGAGTCTATAACCTAAGGAAGAGAATAATAAGGAGAGGTTTTATCTGAATTCGGTGTATCTATTCTTGGGTTTATTATCTATTGGATATGAATTGCAATTATATTATTTATTTACTGCACGCACTTGTATGAACTATGAATATTGTTAAGTATAACGAAAAGCATATAGTTAAGCTAAGTTCATCAACTAATCTTAGATTGCTAGTAAGGACTTGGGTAATAACATTGTTCGATCCCCAAGTAGGGTTGCACGAAGGCAACACCTTAGGCTGTGAGGTATGGGTAAGTGCATGTAGCGACGTGCGTGCCGAAAACCACTTGAGCCCATCAGACATCTCTAGGGTATGCAAACCTGGTTCTAACACCCTCCCATACTACTTCGGGTGAGACCTCAGTCTGCGCTCTGTAACTACTGCCTAAAGGGCCAGTAGTATGGGGATTTGTTTGGCTAAATCACCTCTGAAACTGTGTCAGGCTCCAACAAGCCAACAATTTTGTATTTCTTTAATTCTATGTTAGTTAGAAAAAGGATGTAAAAGAAATAGGAGTAAACATGGAAAGTCAAATTCCATTGAGAATGTAAATATGTAAGGGTAAGTTAATCTAGGTGTGTAGGTAATAAATTGTTTGGAGAATGTACATATTATAGCATGTGTAGGCTATATGTAGAGAACCTGTACCATGATTCCTAAACACATTAGTCCGTCTACCTAGATTCAAGAATCTGGAAAAGGGTCAAACTATGCATCCATTTCTTAAAATAGAATCTTTTTAAAGAAAAACAAACCAAAATATGCAATAGTATATGAAAAATAGTAGACAAGTGATTACAGAGAAGAATGGAAACTATCGAATATGAGATAAAAATTCTCAAAGTGCTATGACTTTATCAAATTAGGAAAAACTTCAAAAACTTGTGAACAAATAGCTATCAGGAAGGCCTCTAGACAATGGAAGTTTGTAGCCAGCAAGGAATGACGAGGACTTCGGTCAAAGCGTGCTGACCGGGGCCCGTGGAGACCGTGCAGGACACAAACTAGCAGTTAGGAAGTCTAGATCGGAAAATGGAGGTTGTTTTTGATGCATAATTAGCGCTTAGCGCTAATCAAACATCACTAGGAAAAACCCCTCGAGAAGGAAAAGCCTTGAATGCTCGATCACATGGGAAGTTGGGAAACCGCAGGGAAAGTGGTAAAGCAAAAGGCGGGCCCTGCACTTCAAAACCGGCAGAATATCGGAGGCATGTTTGGCGGTAAGTGGATTTGGCAGGATAACGAACAATTCCACACATTGCATGATGCCTGTCTAGTGGATGAGAGAGAAAACTTCCTCTCATCGCGAGATAATGGTCAAGCAAGTCAACCATGCGATAAGAGTGAACACCGTAGGATCTGGGGGCTCCAAAGCTAACGGCAGAGATTGCGCCCAATGAATGACCAGATCTGGAGGGAGAATTAAGTTGTGGCGTATAAAAGTCTGAAGTCTGACTTGACCACTGAGTTGGCAGATGAATCATTACACAACGTAGCCGAAATACCGAACCGTTTGAGGAAGAGTTGGCGCAGTTCATGAGAGGACAAGTGGCCACTTCCCTGCGAGACGTTACACAGTGGTAATGATGCAGAGGCAGGGAACTCCAAGCGAATAGCAGTAGGCGATCCAAAGGGGTGAAAGAGGAAGCGAATAGTCATGATACGAATTGGCTTTAAGCCATGAATAGACAAAGATACAGACAAGAGTGCATGAAGCGAGCACTATAAGAAAGAAGGAGACAGTGAGACAGAGAGATAGAACAGAGAATGAGAAAGAAGCAGAAAACAGAGAGCTAGGCTAACCTACAGAGTAAGGTAGCATTGAGCAGACAGAAGGCTTGAGAGGTTCGATCAATCCCTGAGAGGATATCTGTCAGGAACTGGGTACCAAACTGGACTCATCCCATTCAAGACTAGTTGAGGTCGAGACTTAGTAAGGAAGAGTATGTGCACTCTAGTGGCTTGGGCAATCCAAGAACCACCCTGCTAAGCATCATCTGTTTCAGGAGACTCAAATTGAGCTCCTCATTGTAGAAACTCTACTTTAAAGACTCAATAAGAAAAGGCCACCACTAAAAGCTAGACTGGAGACGTACCCTAGGAGGATTGGGTGAACTCCTTGTTAATTTGTTGTGTTCTTGTATTTTCTCACTGTGTTTCTCTTACTGTTTTCTATTTCCCAGTGTCTATGTATTTTGCAATCTGATCGATCTATTACCTAAGATAACATAGACACACACCATCACATGAGTCTGTAATACCTTCATTCATTAATTAATTAACTCAGATCACTCAAGAGTGATTTTCAGATCAAGTGGTATCAGAACTCAAGGCTATTAAGGTTATACAAGCTTTTGTTGGATTTCGTTATTGAATACTAACTAGGTCAAAGCTCAAATTAGGGGAAGGAGAGCTGGTCTAAACTAATCCTAAAATTGGGAGAGTCTATCCTCGGAAGACAATGTCAGAGGAAGGTTCTTTGGGGCTAGACCCTAAATTCATAGATAGTTTCCTAGTGATAAAGTCCATGGAAGAGGAAATGTATAGGGACTTTAGAAAACACAAAGATGAAGATTCATAAGACTCCAAACAAGATAAAGGAGAAGATTAATCTCACTTACATGACCACTCAGAAGGCAAGGGAAAAGAATAAAGCTTTTTCACACCTCCTAATAGCCCTGAACATAAAAATAAATCATCTTTGATTAAACTAGATGTTAAATTTTATTTACCTATATATGATGGAGAGTTGAATGCAGAAAAGCTAGACAATTGGATTAGACAAATTGATGTTTATTACAGAGTGTAGAATATTGATTTAGACAAGAGAAAGATTCAACTAGCAAGCCTAGGCCTTGGAGGCACTGGCTTAGTTTGGTGGGAAGGCGGGACCCAAGCTGATATGAAAAGACATGGTAAGACTATCTTTGTGTGGAGTGAATTTGTTTATGCAATCAAAAAACAGTTCTATCCATTGGCCTACATGTAGCAAGCCATGATGAGCTGACAAACTCTTCGATAATTGAAAGGGAAAAGTGTACAAGGATACACCCAAGAATTTAGAAAGAGAGCATTGATTCTAGGAATATCATTAGACCCACCTGAGACTTTGTTGAAGTACATTGGTGGTCTACACAACTACATAAGGCA
This sequence comes from Pinus taeda, assembly GCA_000404065.3. NCBI lineage: Eukaryota > Viridiplantae > Streptophyta > Pinopsida > Pinales > Pinaceae > Pinus > Pinus taeda. The sequence goes on from APFE030679728.1 coordinate 170,575, forward strand.
CACTATCCTCATGTTTAATTCCACTAGTATAGATGAGGTATCTGTTCAAGCTACTCATCTAGAAGTTAGAGGAAAGAATGGAAGTCTAGAAGTTGGGGGATCATCCCAACTCACTGCAAGTAAGAATAAGGAGAAAAGAAAGTAGAAATGGAAAGCAAGGAAGACTAACACTGCACAGAAAAGGAAGGCTTCATGCACTCACTGTAAAAATGATGGGCATGATGATGAGCACTGTTAGATTCTGCATCCAGAGCTGAGACCTAAGAAGTTCGAGGGCAAGAAAAAGAAGGTTCCTGCAGCCATTTAGAAAGACTTGGGGTCAGACTCAGGAGATGAAACAACTATTGCAGCCACAGGTATAAGAGGTAAGAATTCTGAACCATCTACTAGTAATTCTACACAATCTACTATTGATGAAGAAAATGCGAGAAAAAGACATGAGATTTTCCATATTCGAGTTATTTCCAAACATCAAGAGATTGATACTTTGTTTGATAGTGTCTCACAAGTAAATTTAATTTCTGAAGCAATTGTAAAGAAGTTAGGATTAGTGACTACACCTCACAAGAAACCATACCCATTAGAATGGTTGAATGATAAATCACAACTACAAGTGACTAGACAATACAAACTCAACTTTTCTTTTGGGTCAGCATTTGTAGATGAGGTTGAGTTAGACATAATTCCTTGGGATATATGTGGAATTTTTTTAGGAAGTCCTTACTTGTATGACAAAAAATATATTTTCTATAGAGCCGAGAACAAGTATCTACTTGTTAAAGACAGAATCGAATACTCTGTAAGAGCTCATAAGCTCAAGAATAATTATACTCTCATAAACTCGGGGCAGATGAAAAGAATGATAAATTCATGCAAACAATTCTTACTGATGGTTATAAAGGAAAAGAAACTTGATAAAACTAATGTATTTGAGGGTTGTAATGTTAAACAACAAGCTGATTTAGAAAAGGTTGTTTCAAAGTATGATATCTTGTTTCAAGAACCTAACGGTCTACCACCAAAAAAGGAAATAGTGCATGATATTATTTTGCAGCAATATGCTCCATTGCCTAACATTGGAATGTACAAGTTGTCCACTTTAGAGAACGCAGAAATCAAGAATCAAGTGCAGGAGTTGCTCCAGAAGGGATTCATCAGACGTAGCACATCGCCATGTGGGTCACCAATCATTTTGGTGAGAAGGAAATATGGCTCATGGAGAATGTGCATTGATTACTGAGCACTGAATAAGATAATAATAAAAAATCGTTATCCCCTTCCTCGCATCGATGATATTTTAGATCAATTGAAAGAAGCTGTTTATTTTTCCAAGTTAGACTTGCATAGTGGATACCATCAGGTCAGAGTTGCAAAACAAGATGCATGGAAGACTGCTTTCAAAGAAAGGTAGTGATTGTATGAGTGGTTGGTTATGCCTTTTGGCTTAACTAATGCTCCTGCTACTTTCATGAGATTAATGAATGATGTACTCAAACCTTTTCTTCATGATTTTGTGATTGTGTATCTGGATGACATTCTGATATTTAGCAAAACATGGGAAGAACACTTAAAGCATGTGAATCAGACACTAGATGTTTTGAAAACAAAAAAAACTTTATGTTAAACTCTCAAAATGTGAATTTGCCAAAACATCTTTGAATTATTTGGGTCATATAGTAGGGGGTGGTGAATTGAAGATAGATCCCTCTAAGGTGGCAATCTTTGTGAACTGGCCTAAATCCAAATCTACTACAGAAGTTAGAATATTCTTAGGAGCAGCACAATATTGGAGGAAGTTCATTTCTAACTTTTCCTTAATTGCAGCTCCCTTACATGCTTTAACAGGATTGAACAAGGTGTTTCAGTGGGAAGGCGAACAACAGAAAGCCTTCGACACCTTGAAAGAAAAGATTAGTAAAACACCTGTACTAGCACTGCCTGATCTCCAAAGATAATTTGAGATCCAAATGAATGCCAGTGACTATGCCATGGGAGCAGTGTTGACACAGCATGATAAACCCATATGTTATCATTCTGAGACATTTAATTCTGTAGTAGTTAACTATCCTATATATGATAAAGAATTGTATTCATTAGTACAGAGTGTGAAAAAGTGGAAACATTACTTAATGGGCAAAGAGACAGTAATACATACTGATCATCAACCACTTCAATATCTACACTCCCAAACTAAGTTGCAGCAATCAAGGCAGTATAGATGGAAGGGTTTTCTACAACAGTTTCATTTAGTCATCAGATATAAAAAGGGCATATAGAATAAAGTTGCAGACATGTTATCTAGACGCATTATAAATGCATCTACTATACTTAAACATAATTTTTTGTTACATGAGAGCTACATTGAAAAATATGCTCAAGATATAGACTTTAAAGATGCATATGCAACTTCAAGCCAAGGCAAACGAGTAGAAGAATTGGATCATCATGTAAAGGACCGACTCTTATATCATTGTGGGAAGTTATACATTCCACAAACTGAAAGAGTAAAATAAATCGAGAAGAACACACTTCTCTAATATTAGGTCACTTTGGGGTAAGTAAACAGTTGCACAGCTGCAAAGATTTTGTTATTAGCCAAAAATGAATGAGACAGTTTCTAGATATGTAAGAGGGTGTGCTATGTGTGCTAAAAGCAAGCCCAGAAACAGGAAACTAGGCTTGTGCACTCCATTACCATTTCCTTCTCATCCTTGGGAAAGTGTTTCCATGGACTTTATTGGAGGACTACCTAAATCTAAGAAAGGTCATGATTATCTGTATGTTGTTTTGGATAGGTTCAGCGAAATGTGTATTTTGATACCTTGTAATAAACAGATTATAGTTGAACAGACTGCAAAACTATTCTTTCAACATGTATGGGTTGATTTTGGATTACCCACTTCCATTGTATCTGATCGAGACACCCGATTTATGGGGATATTTAGTCAAGTCTGTGGGAACTGATGGACACAAAATTGAAGAAAGCATAGCTTTTCATGCATAAACTAATGGCCAAACAGAAGTAGTTAATAGGACAGTGATCCAGTTACTTAGGGGATATTGTAGTAAGCATCCTAAGCTTTGGGATGAACATTTATGTTATGTGTAGCATGCTTACAACAGAGCAAAACATTCTTCTAGACAAAGATCTCCTTTTGAGACCTGCTTTGGTTTCACACCAAGGTCTCCTTTGGATTTTGTCTTTGGTAAAGACACCACAATTGAGGGACACAGTGATGTGGTCAAGGTGACTAGGTTCATTGAACATATCCAATAGATCCACAAGGCAATACGGGAATAGCTGGAAAAGAGCCAAGCCAAATACAAGGCAAGGCATGATAAGCATTGGATGGAGCATAGTTTCCAAGTTAGTGACCAAGTCTAGCTGTATATCAGCAAGGACAAGATGTAAGGTGAAGGTAAAAAGCTAAAGCCTATCAGGTATGGACTCTTCAAGATCCTCGAGAAGATTGGTGAGAATGCTTTTCGCCTTGATCTACCAGCTTACATGCGCATGTACTCAGTCGTAAATGTAGATTGCTTGAGGTTGTTTGAACCTTCACTAATTGAAGATCCCGAAGAGCACAATCAATTGCCTTCTATTGATGACCTGTTACCTGAATATCTTAATAAGTTATAGGAAGACATAGTTCTAGATAGGAAGGTGAGGACGACATGTAGGTGAGATGTTAAGTACCTCAGAGTTGGGCTCAAGGGTTCAAAGTCAAGTAGTACAAAGTGGATAGAGATTGGACAAGTGAGACAATTGTACCCTCACTTAGTCGATGCTTGAAAACCAAATTTTGGTGGTCGAAAAGCTTTTTCAGTGGGAAGGTCGTGATCCGAATGGGATCCATAAAATTTCTCAAAGTGCTATTTCTATATCAAATCAGGATAGACTTCAAAAACTTATGAACAAAGAGCTATCAGGAAGACCTCTGGACAATGGCAGTTTGTAGCTAGCAAGGAACGACGAGGACCTCAGTTAAAGCACGTTGACTAAGGCCCATGGAGACTGCGCAAGACGCAAACTAGCAGTTAGGAAGTCTGGAACAAAAAACAAAGGCCATTTCTGATGTGTGATTAGCGCTTGGGCAAAACCCCTCGAAAAGGAAATGCCTCAAGCACTCGGTCGCATCGGAAGCTGGGAAACCATAGGGAAAGCGCTAAAGCAAAAGGCAGGCCCCATGCTCCAAAGCCGACGAAATATCAGAGCCATGTTGGCTGGTAAGCAGATTTGGCAGGAGAACGAGTGATTCCACACATTGCATGACACGTGTCCAGTGGAAGAGAGAGAAAACCGCCTCTCATCCCGGGCTAATGGTCGAGCAAGTTAATCGTACGATAAGAGCGAACACCATAGGATCTAGGGGTTCCAGATCCCATGGCGAAGATTGTGCCTGATGAATGACCGAATCTGGAGGGAGAATTAAGTTGCGGTGTATAAAAGTCTGAAGTCCAATTTGACCGCTAAGTTGGTAGATGAATCATTACATAGCGTAATCGAAATACCAAACCGTTTGAGGAAGAGCTGGTGTAGTTCATGAGAGGACAAGTGGCCACTTCTCTGCGAGACATTACACAATGGCGATGATGCAGAGGCAGGGAACTCCAACCGAAGAGCGGAAGGCGATCTCAAGAGGTAGAAGAGAAAGTGAACAGTCATGAGACAAATTGGCTTTAAGCCATGAACAAACAAAGACAAAGACAGAGAGAGTGTGAAGCGAGAGCGAAGCAATCACTCTAAGAGAGAAAGAGACAGAGAGACAGAGAGATAGAATAGAGAATAAGCAAGAAGCAGAAAACAGAGAGCCGAGCTAACCTGCAGAGTAATGTAGCATCGAGCAGACAGAAGGCTTGAGAGGTTCGAGCAATCCCTAAGAGGATATCTATTGGGAATTGGGTACAAAATTGGACTCATCCCATTCAAGACCAGTTGAGGTCGACACTTAGTAAGGAAGAGTCTGTGTGCTCTAGTGGCTTGGGGAATCCACGAACCACCCTGCTAAGCATCATCTATTTCAGGGGACTCAAACTGAGCTCCTCGTTGTAAAAACTCTGCTTTAAAGACATAACAAGAAAATGCCACCACCGAAAGTTGGATTGAAGACGTAGCTGAAGAGGATTGGGTGAACTCCTTGTTAATTTGTTGTGTTCTTGTATTTTCTTACTGTGTTTCTCTTATTGTTTTTCATTTTCCAGTGTCTGTGTATTTTTCAATCTGATCGATCCGTTGCCTAAGATAACGTAGACACACACCAGCACATGAGTCTGTAATACCTTCATCCATTAATTAATTAAATAAGATCACTCAAGAGTGATTTTTAGATCAAAATGAAAAGACAAACAGATGATAATTTATACTTATTTAGGATTAATATTGTTAAGCAAACTAGACTAATTATATCAGTGGTAAATTCAAGCTATATTCCTTTAATTGTGAAATTAACCTGGAACACCAGTAACCATAAGAGTGGAATGCATACAAAGATAAACACATTAGACATTTGAAGGGACGTATGTATATATAGTTATATTCTCCTCGAATCAGTCAGGACAGAACCTTCAGTGTTAATCAGGGAAAACTCAAATAGATTGGCAACCATAACCCTCTTCTGGAACATAAAATAAATAAATACAATAACTACAATGCAAATACAGAAAACACAAATGAGAGGGCTACTATTTAAAGACAAAATAACACTTTTAATAGTAAATAACCTTCAGATTTGTTCAGATGGCAGTCCTAGGAAGGACGCCCAGAATGATGTTCTCAAAGTGGAATAAGCATGTTGAAGAGTTGAAGAAATAGATTAATCATTATATCAAAAAGAATAATTGTTAAATTGTCATGCTATAGATTCATTCACACTAATAAGCTTACAAAAACGTGAACCCAGAATTTACAGACATCAACATGCCAAAATGTCCCAACCGAAAATGGCTCAGTGAGCCATAACAAGAAGCAACATAATCCATGTACATAACTTAACAAAACATGGACAGTAACCGAAATGAGGGAAAACCACTAGAGGAAGAAACCCTCATACAGGGCAAGTAGGACCAGCAACATTTGTTCAAGGAAAGGCATGCATACCCGAGGGTTTTGCATTGGAAGAAACCAGGTTGTGTAAACGTCTAGTAGCCAACACCCATCCTCCACTCAAACAAACCGTACACGATAAACATGGAAATTAAATGATTTGACTCAGTTAATAATCCAAAGAAAATAGGGTAACACAGTTGCATAACTAGACCTGCACTAAAAAGGCAAGAGATGAACCCTTAATCACTTACCCAAGGGAGAGCAGGCGTAATAGAGGCTTTCTGTGACATAGACTCCAGACACCATCATGGAGGTAACACCTGCAGGAACCAAGCCAGGGTTAACACTAATGCGAGAATGATTAAACCAATGATACAAGAATTAAATTAGAACAAAGAGCGAAGATAAACACCCAAATTCAAATTCAGAGTAATGATTTACCTGATAAGAGCGAATGATTCTGAAATGGCAGTGTGCACCCAAAATTCAAGCCTGTCCATAAATAGGAACACCCTGCAAGCTCTTCACATTGCATAAGATATGGGAGAAGATGGATTGTAGAAGAACTTCATCACAGAGACCAGAATGCAGCTCCTAAAGCCATACCCAGCAAATGAGCTTAGAAACCAAACAAGTGCCAAGTCATAAGTGTTTCCCCTCGATGTTCAGCAAAGCATCGAACTCATCACCTTCCCCGAGTTGTACTCTGGACAATAGGTGGCACACGACAAGAATGAGTTCTGGCAGCTGGCAGCCATCGAACCATGAACCGACCAGATAAGGTCGTGGAATGTCAACACAACATGATGTGAGATCTAGGTAATCAACCATGTAATATACTCTTGTACAACCCTAAATGGTCATGTATATAAGCAGGTATGATAACATTAATCAACATATTTGTAATCTGAGCCCCTCTAATTGTGTGGTATCGTGTATCAATTTGCACATTATAATGCATTAACATAATATGTCGTTATATCATTAATGATTAGTCACTATTCATAAAGTTTTTTTTTATATGGTATAATGTTGGATAGTTATATTATTTAGGTGTTACATATACCCACTAGTGCTCCTTAGTTACATAGCGCACCCTTTTTTTTTATTAAAAAAAAAAACCTTGAATAGTGCACCATTGTCTATTAAGAACCAGGTCATATAGTTCTATTAATGGCAGTAGTGCTTATTATATGAGTAACATACCAATGCTTTTTAAATTAAAAACATTTCCCTGTGCACCATGTTTTTTTGCATCGTAAAAATGGAAGGCCTTAGTGCTTTATGTGAGTATAGCACCGAAATGGTGAAAATGAATTTTACAACCAGTAGTTTTTTTAAATTTAACACTTGTCTGGTGTTATCGAATAGATGGGCCATTTCATATTAAGCATCAGGGCCTTCAGTTCAATTAACAACATCGGTGTGTATAATATATTCAATACAACACCATTTTTAAATCAAAACCCCACAATGGTGCACCACATTGTTTATGCATTAGGGAATTCATATACGGGTTTAGCACAAGGGCATCATGAGAGTACAACACTGAACTACGAAAAAATATTTTTTTGACTGACATTTTTTAAAATTTAGCCATGTTCCAATATTATCAAGTAGTATTTGCACTTGTGTCTATTATGTACTTAGCACATCATTATTATTTTTCATATAAAAACTAATTCTACCGAGATGTTCCATATGCTATTAATCATAGGTATGTATCGGTATAGTAACACACTGGTGAGTTAGTGTATTATAGACACACCATTAAAAAACATCCGCTAAAGCATCCACCTACCTAAGCCCACTAGTGACCTCCACTACAAATGAATTTTTGGGCTACTTTTATAGGGGCTTCCGCTAAAACCTCCACCAGAGGGTCTTTTCCTCATAGTGGGTTCTTCTACTATTGGCATGTCAGAAAAAATTTCCTCATCCTCTTTACATGGTACTTCTAACTCTTGTCATAAGACTTGTTCACCTGTTGAAGAAAGAAATATGACTCTTTCAATAGGAGATGTAGGTTCTTTAACTATAGCTTTTGTAGATGAGGTTGGTAAACACCTACGCTAAATTTCAGATCTATGCACTTTAGGGAGTATATGTCTACCAACTACGGATGGAGTGTGAGGATCAGTGGATGGTGTGGTACTACATGGTCTAGCATGGGTGGTTTCTTATGTTGGGATTGAATTATGTCCTCTACCTCTTCTTACAAATTTACCTTTAGAATCGTGTTCTCTATGCATGCATTCTAAATTATTTTAATATGATTTTAACTATGCATCTAGGAAATGAGTTCATCGAGTATGCTATTCAAATTAAAATAAAAAAATAAATTCCTATGTACACTTCACTAGAAATGATGCCAAAAATGTTTTGTTTGTTAGTTAAATTACTTCATTAAGTTATCAACGAGGATTGGTATACTTGTGAAGTGTATGTGCACAATATATGTTAGGAATTTTATTTCTAATCAAGATATAGGATTCCAATGCATGTTGTATTTCTGGTCTATTAAATTCAAATGCAAATTGTAAATCTAAGCTATTCAAGACTAGCTCTCATCAAGTGTACACACACGTTATTTCTATGAGACTTGTTCAAATCAAAATGAATGGAAAAGTAATCTAAGAGAAGGAACTAGAAATCTATTCCTTTGAGCTTGTATTTGGATGAGGAAGGGAGTTTAGGAAAATCAATCCCTTTATCCCTCCCTCCATCGAACTAAATCCTAGGTTTGGGAGGGAATTCATTATCACCATTTATGGCATAATTTCCTGCATTCACCTATAAAAAGACCACTCATCTAGGTGATCAAGGGCTGGAAATTATTGAAATATAGGGAGATGTTGTTAGTATGAGACTTGAGTTGATTTCAAGTATTGTAATGATGTCAAAATGTCTTAATTGATATGAGGAGAGGATGGGAATGAACTGGAAGAGTGATGTTGAATAAAGCAATGGGTTGTAACTCTTCCTTTTACTAATAGAGTGTTCAAAGATTTTTCCATATGCTTGTGTTATCCATTTATTCTTTCATATGTGTATCATGTACTTGATTCCATGCAATTTTTAATCAATAGATCATGATCATATGCTTTGATTGGTTGTTGTGTTCTGTCTGTGTGAAGGTACTCTTCAAGCAGATTAAGTATGGAGAGGAGTGATAGAATCAGTCAAGGGAGATAAGAAGCAAGTGAAGGCTACAAATAAGCTTCTTTGCCTCTTATTTAATCTATTGATCATAAGAAAAGTAGAGAACTCTTTAAACTGTTGTTCTAGACTTAGCTACTAGTCTAGCAGTTTAAGCGTTTATCCGTAGACACTAAAACTTCCCAAAAGAAATTGGAAACTCCACTGGGGATCGTTTATCCATCCTAGTAGCTAATCCACCTCCTTAGACACCTTAACATACTTCACTTGTTGTAATTTAGCCTTTTGCATTGAATTTTGGTCAAAATTTGAGGTTAGATGACTCTTGAGTGGCCTCACAGGAATCAGCACAGGCTAGCATTAGAGACAATGCTCTGCAACACAGTTAGGCCTTCATTGACCTGTGCTGATTAAGCTTGAAATATTTCAAGCAGTGTAGTTGGACCCTCTTTGACCTGCATTGATCAATGCAGATAAGCCCTCTTTGGCCTGCGCTGATCAATTTAGAAATCATTCAAATTAACGTAGGCTTTAGTGAGAGACAACGCTATGCAGCGCAATTAGCCCCTCTTTGACCTACGCTGATCAACCTTACGTCAAATTTCCACCTTTGGATTGAGTTTTTTCCATAATTCTGTTGATTGCTTGTTTGTTGAATGTCAACGATGTCATGTCTCAGAAAATAGGTTTTCATCTCCTTAGCCAGCCCTACTTTGATTGGATTGATTAATGTTTCTTTAATGTTTTCTTTGTCATTATCACTCTATAGTCAAAGTTAGTTTTTGGTTGATTGATCTTTGTCGAAGGAAAGTGTTGTAAAGTCATCTTTTCCTTTGAAAATTGAATTGTCATAAATTCTTCATTCATAAAAGATCTAATGATTTATATGTGCATATGGTTTGTCTTTTCATCGAAACTGTCGTAATTCCTCATTTGTTTGAAATCGAAAGTGTCGTAAATTATTTCTTTCCTTGAAAGGAAATTGTTGCAAAATCATAATTTTTATGAAAAGAGATTTTTTATCAATTGTGCATATTTCCTTTTTGTTCATCATAACATTAAGGGATTTGAAAAGAAAAACTTGCATCGTTCATATTGTAGTTTGTGAATGCTTGAAAGGAATAGCTACGGAAATTTCATTTGTTGTGCTCTTTGCTCTTTTTCAAAGACCTGATTGCTCTATCCCTACTAGCTAAGGATTTTCATTGTTAAATTGAATGCAAAGAATGCTTATCATATTAGTTGCATTTCATGAATTGTAAACATATATCACACGGTGAACCTTGAAAGGAAAATTCTAAAGAAGATCAACTTAAAATTTATCTGAATTTTCCTAATGGAGCATTGTCACCTAACAAAAAACATTTAGAGGTCTAGGTTAGAGACGTGTTCCAGTGTTGTAAAACTAAGCAACTGTCGCTAATTTGTGTGCAATACATCCCGAGTGTGATACCTCATTCCACGTACGTGAGTATATCGTAGGTCATCCACTTACCTTTGGGTATATAGGGCAGTGTTACAGTACGTAAAGTATATAGGAACGATCTCACTGTGTGGTCTTGAATTAGACAATGCTTATACGCATTGGGCCTCCATGTACTTTTGGGTACATATGGGAGGACAACACTAGGTCATTATCCATCCTTAGGTAATCGAGTCAGCTACCTTGTACACTGTGATACACCGAACACAACATTCGAGGAGATTGCATTCTCGTACTTCTTGGTTCGCTAGGAGGTATTTTGCAATTCACAGTAGCTTGGAAAACCTTTTTTCCTAGATTATCCCTCTTTTGTTTTGTTATGTTACTTTGAATAAAATAAAATTAATTGACCGTGGATAACATCCTCCTCGCTCACTCCTTATTTTATCTTAGGTTGAAACATGTGGCGACAAATCCGGAGTCCACCGATCAAGGAATTCCTTTTCATGGGAATCCTAGTCCTTTTCCTCCTTTTGGAAATATTGGTGCTCCTTATATGGCTACATTGTCCCTTTCGGGATTTACCATTGGCTTTCCAGTATGGCTGTTTTCAACCTCCTTGGTTCAAAAACTTGTGATTTCTCCGTAATCGAGTACACCTCCCACTAGACAAGATCAACCTCCAATTGATCGTAAAGTTGACCCTTTGCCTTATTCCTCATTTGTTTCTTCCTCCACTCCTTCCTCTTCACTTGGTGAAAGTATTAGTACTAGTAACCAAGTGGCTAAGAAGAAGAAGAAATGGAAGAAGAATAAGAAAATTCAGTAAATGGGCAACAAGAAACCATTGCTTTGAATGCAACATCTGATAAGAAATCGTCCATCAAGCCTCACAATGTTCGATATCCATGCAAACTTTGTGCGGGAGACCATCTTCTTCGAAATTGTCTCCTCAGATCTTAGAAGAATGGTCTTCTCATTCACATCATCCTATGTCATCAACTTTTGGAGATCATGTTGGTGACACACTATCAATTAGTGGTAGTAAAGTTCATGGAAAGAAGGGTAGAGTTAGGTTTCCATGTACTTTATGTGAAAGGGATCACTCCATTCAACTTTGTCCCTATTTGGACAAAGCCAAAAAAGTGTTGGATAACCATCCTTCTTCATGTCACTGACTTCCATCTGGTCAATCCATCTGGTCACAGGAAACTTTCCCTAAATCCTTCACTAGTTGATGAATTGGCTGACCAAAATCAACCATCTACCAAAACCAATCTCTCTGAAAGTGAATCCTCTAAGTCTATACCCGACCCAAATCAATAGGTAGAAGTAATAGTTTTGACTCAATTTCACCTTCAGCAAATCGTACCTTTTCCAAAGAGAGTGAACATGATACCACTCAGGTTCTTTTTATTTCTTTAGATTCAAGACAGGAGGAAAATTCTCTCGTTTCTACGGTACCCCTTGCAAGTAGTCTAGTCACTTCCTTTGATTGGAATCGACTGGCAAGATTTTGTCTTCCTTCTTATATTCCCTTCCAGATCATAGTACAAGTTTGTAATATGATTGTACCCGACACTATTATAGATGATGGTGCATTAGTGACTATCCTTTCCTCAACTACTTGGCAAGCACTCGGTTCATCGTCGCTTGTGCCAGTTACCCAGAATCTGTTGGCTTTTAACAGAGGAAGCAGTAAACCATTAGGGATCCTTCCATAGTTACCTATTAATTTGGGAGGAAAAATTGTTTATCTAAATTTAATGGTAGTACCAAGCCCTTTAGATTACAACTTACTTCTAGGGTACGATTATGTTTATGGCCTGGCAGCTATTGTTTCAACACTGTTTCGAGTGATTTGTTTCCCGCATGAAGGCAGAATTGTCACCATTGACCAGCTTTCATTTCCCAGTCCAAATATGGCTTCCAATCAACCATCTTCCCTAAATGGTCCTTCTATACCAATGCTATCATCCCCGCCACGGGTTAATTATGTGGAAACCTGTTCCATACCTATATCAACTGACAATCAATTTAGTGATGTTGTACATCATGTACTAGGGGCATTGGAACCAGATCTCTCCTTCATGACCTCTTATGAGTGGTGATTGAATATGAGTACAGTTCCTAGTCTTGTGTCAACCTTGTTAAAAAATGAAACAAGGAGTGACGATAGTTATTTTACTCTGTCAACCTCGTTAAAAAATGAAACAGGTCAGGATGGTTCTTTTACTATGTCAGCCTGATTAAAAAATGAAACAGGTCCATGAGGATAGATCTTCTACTATGTCAACCTTGTTAAAAAATGAAACAGGCTCTATGAGGATAGTTCTTTATCTTGTGTCAACCTCATTAAAAAATGAAACCAAGCATATGAGGATAGTCCTTTTACTATGTCAACCTCGTTAAAAAAAGAAACAACTCCTATGAGCATTTTTCCTCGTCTTGTGTCAAGCTCATTAAAAAATGAACCAAGGAATATGAGAAGAGTTCCTTGTCTTGTGTCAAATCATATTAAAAAATGAAACAAGGTCCCAAGTTCCAAGTCAAGTCTTTGAGTAGATATCGTAAACTCCCAGTCAAGTCTTTCACTTGATCTCACATATGAACCTTCATTACATCCACCTGATAGCCACAAATAGTCTACATGGTGAATGTGATGAAGCTTGGTGGGCATTCACCTAATGGTAAACTTAAGTTTCCTTGTAGGTTATGTGAACAGAATCACCCCATTCACCTTTGTCCCTATCTAGATGAAGCCAAAAAGGTGTTGGATAACTGTCCTACATCACCGCAACAGCTTCCATCTGGTTACAGGAGACTCTCCCTTTCATCATGTTGGGGGCATGTAAACCAATCTCAATCATAGTTCTTGATTTCAAGCTTGTGTAAAAATGAAACTGAATTCAAGCATAGTTCTTCATTTCAAGCTTCTCTAAACATGAAACTGAATCCAAGCATAGTTCCCTATGGTTCAAGCTTGTGTAAAAATGAGCCCATTTCCATTTTAACCCTTGTGACTGCCATTCTATCAACCTTTTCTATCAGATGAGACTTGATTGTTTTCATCCCATCGCCACCATCCCTTTCGCCAACTATACGCTTTCACTTGGTTTTTTTACCTTTTTTGAGGAACAGTTGCAATGAGTGATCTTATTAGCGAGCCTCTTCACATAAATCAACATGATTTGAGAAGTTCCAACATCACGGGAACCAACTGGTACTTGAGACACTACTCATTCCTCAAATTGGAGTCCTCTTTAAGCTCTTTTCAGACTCTCTAAATATGAAAAGATTGTTGAGTGCTTGTCCTTTCCAACTCGTTAACAGATTCAAATAGATATTGCTCTTGTATTATTTTATGCTTTTTCAAACTTGAGAGATTAACTTACAAAAAATAACTTGTGGAGTTTCCCTTTTGTCCATTTTCAAACTCCCTAAAAATCAAAAGGACTGAGTTATATTTATCGTTAAACTCGTTAAAAACATCAAATAGTGACAAACTTGTCCATCTAGACAAGAATGAGTTTCACCTTCGCTAGACTTTTTAAAACATCAAATAGCGATGTATTCACCCGAAGGGTAAAATTATACAACAAGCATATGTTATCCTCCTCAAGCATGATAAAAAATAAAAGAGGTACTGGTTAGCAATGACTAGGGAAATGGGAAAAAGACAAAAACACTTTATGGTAGCAAGTCGCTCTTGAACATGACACTTTCACCTCATCACTGTGACTATGTGGGTTGGGTCATTTAGCTTGATGGTTATCACATTGTTGGTCTATCATACCATCCATTACCTTGTTTTGGGTCAATGCTACCAATTCATCTTAGTGTCGTCGACATGTTCAAGAGAAGTCATTCAGTTCAAACTTCATCCTTTGCATTACCGTAAACCTTCATTTTCATGACCGCCATTCCTGAACCTTATGTTTTCAGTTGATTTTTCATCTCCAAAATCATTTACCTCGTTTCGTGTCGTTAATGTGGGATACATCAACGCCCTCCTGGAATGAGTCGCTTCTTATCGACATCAACACATTATGCAAGAAGTTGACTTAGAAACACCCTTTAGTACCTTGAGGCTTGCATACATCAATGGTAGGTTTCTCGCTTCCGGCGATAGGTTGAAATCACTGGCCTTCGACTGAGAGACTTTCTATCGTGTTTGACATCAAATCATTTATTCACACCATGTGAAATGTACTGTAGTACCTCAAGGGTCATCATTATTATTGGTGATTCCTCTCACATCTGTTAACTGCTTACATCATTGGCTGGTAATCAGATGATGTCTTTTTGTGTTCAACTTTAGAACATCTATTCACATCATTAAACTTGTACTTGAGTGAAAGATTCAACAAGATTGAACACCTCAGATCTAATTTTATCCATCTGGGCTACGATATTTTCAAGAGTACTAAATCAAATGTACAATGGCCTTACATTCATGGTCATCCATTCAAGGGTCTATATCTGTAGACAACTATATTTGTACATGTAATGAAAGTTTATAAGCTGAGCATGGGTATGCCTTCCCTCAGCGAGTTCACAAGAAAAATCAAATTATCATGATATATTGTAATTGATGCAGGTCACCTTCTGCTTTGAAACCTCCTCACCACATGATAAAGCATTTCACTCAACATACATATTTACGACTTCATGCTCTACGGGGCAACTGTTACAGATCCATTTGGGCGGGGCAACCCAAACCTACAGATCAGTACTATTAGGGCCCATCAAACCCTAATTCAGTTCTTACATGCCCTAAATAAGTCAACCATGAGAATGCCTATCTTCCCAAGAAGTTTCATGACTATAATCATCCAAAAACTGCCTCTAAGAAGATCAGCATAGGCAGGCCTTCATTAGGGTGCACTGCGATGCATACCACACACTGATAGGGTGATATGCAGCACACTTGAGTCATCTTTGGCCTACGTTGGGCGAATTTGAGCAAATTTCCATGAGGGTTTGAAAGATTCCTTATCCATTGGATGCCTCTAGAAGTTTCTCAAGGCTATCTACTCCCGTGAGCTCATATTTGGCTGAGGAAGGGAGTTAACGAACATCAATCCCTTTATCCCTTCCTCCATGGAACTAAATCCTAAGTTTGGGATGGCATTCATTATCTCCATTTATGGCATAACTTCTTTCATTCACCTATAAAAAGACCACTCATATAAGTGATCAGTGGCTGGAAATTATTGAATTATAGGGAGATTCTATTAGTATGAGACTTGAGTTGATTTCAAGTATTGTAATGATGTCAAAATGTCTTGCTTGTTATGAGGAGAGGATGGGATTGAACCTGAGGAGTGATGTTGAATCAAGCAATGGGTTGTAACACTTCCTTTTACTGATAAAGTGTTCAAAGCTTTTTCCATATGCTTGTGTTATCCATTTATGCTTTCATATGTGTATCATGTACTTGATTCCATGCTATGTTTAATCAATAGATCATTATCATATGCTTTGATTGGTTGTTGTCTTCTATCTATGTGCAGGTACTCTTGAAGTGGATTAAGTACAGAGAAAAGCGACATAATCAGTCAAGGGAGATAAGGAGCAAGCGAAGGCTATAGGTAGGCTTCTCTACCTCTTATTTACTCTATTGGTCATAGGAAAAGTAGAGAACTCTTTAAACTGTTGTTCTAGACTTAGTTACTAGTCTAGGGGTTTAAGTGTTTATCCGTAGACACTAAAACTTCCCAAAACATTTATCCTATTGAACTAAATTGAAATATTATTCTAATTGACTGAATTGAAAACTAATTCTAGTAAAGTGAATTTGAAAAGCTATGCTAATTGTCTTCAAGTAACTCTATTGTACTTTAAGTAAAATTGAGGTGATTCTATTTTAAGAGTGAAATGAGGAAATATAACTAAAATGTATAATTGAAATGAACTTGAAAAGTATTGATTAATTCTAAATTACAAGTCTTGCAGATTATTAATGTGAGTAACTCTGATTAGAACCAATTTGAACATTGATTTCAATGTAAGACAAAGTGATAAATTAAAAGAAACAAACTAATTAAAGAAATGTTTTTGGTGTTTTTATCTTTAATTGTGACTACTCAACCTATGGAAAACAAGGAAATAATGAGTAAACTAAATGTAAAAACAAAGCATTAATGAATCATAAAATATGTAGCTAATTGCAAACCAAATTTAATTAACTTCTACGAAATAAATGAAATTAAATGACTATGCAAACTTACAACTCCTTACGGTTCCCTCCTGTTGAGCGCAAGGGAGTACAAACTCAAATCAAGTTAATCACCACCGCATTCGTAATTCGAGTTAAGAACATAGTGATTATATTTGATAAAACAGAGTCTTGGATCTCAACAATTTCAATCTTAAATCTCTTAATTATCCTCATATTCCAAATCGAGGCAATATTTATAATGTTTCTAATCTTTAACATCTAAAAAGATAAACGTCGAAAGGTAAGTTCATTGATTGACATCTAATTATTTTAATTGGAATAGAAATCCACTTCGGATTATTTTCTATGATAAGAGAAAATCATGAGAAGGATCTTTATCAACACAACAACCATTTGAAATAAGATTCTGGATCACTTGATTCCATGCTCGCCTGGTGATAAAAATGTTTTCCTTGAAACCCTACCCAAAAACAGACTAGAATTGACTTTCCTTTTAACTATCCAAATTCCCAAGTTGTGTGATCTTCTAGGTAGGCATGATAAGTTGATATCCATGTGCTTAATGTTTGGCATCTATTCATGCGCCTTTTTCACCTTCAAGTTTGTGGGAACCTACTTGTCATTGGACTTAGCTTCAAAAACACTGATTAGCTATGGAATATGTGCTTTTTGGTGGCCATAATAATGTTTCAATCAATTTTCACAATGAAAATATAATTAAAATCTATGAATGAATGATAACTTTTAGTATGTCTGAGCATGACTAGGATGACCTTATTTCTTGTAGATGTAGCAAAAATATATATGAAACAGATAAAGGAGAGGGAAAAAAGGTGTCAAAATCAGGGAAATTCAGGACCTCAACACATACTCTATGGAGATTCGTCATTGACTAAGTCAGTGGACCATGGATGTGGCCAAAATGCATGAAATATTTATAATACAGATGTTTGTGATTTTGTTTTATAGTCTTTGGACCTTTCACAATAATTGAAATTCAAAATGGCCATAACTTCTCATCTAAGAAATTATTTTTAGAGTAGTATGTACCATTGGAAAGTATTGATGATACATATGTAATTGTGGTATTTTATAAGATTATTAGTTTACCATAACTCCATAAAAATAAAAATAAAAAATCAAATATTCAAACACATTTAAATTCACATGATGAGACCCTGTAAGAGATCTAGCTATCCTACTACTTCATAAAGAGTCTTTCTAAATTGTAAATTATGTTGATTCTACCTTACACATCCCCTTTAAAATCAATGACAACAGAATTTGCAACACACAATATGTACCACAATCGTAAATCTTGACATGCACCTTAAGATACAATGGAGTAAATGGACAGCACATCTCATAAATTTAATCAACTCTCAATTTCTTCACCATATGGTTTATATGAAATTGCTATAGGTACGAGATATGACAAATGTGGTGTATGTATCTGCCTTATGATTTAACAAACAGTAAATTCCACACGTGTCATGGATGCCCTCATCATAGTATTTCTTACACCATTCACCACCTTGCATACAAATTATAAAGTTTAGGAAATTAAAATTTTACAAACGGTTTTATATGTGTTATGCCTTAATACTTTACAAAATAATTCCAACCCCTATCCATCTTGTGAAGCCCTGGTGACTACATAATTGACACAACTTTAACTCGTTAAATTTTAATGATGTTATGTTTCATAATTATTACAAATAAAATATTTATTTCCATGTGCTCAAGCATGATTATGTCAACAGGGTTTTCATAAGATTGTTAAGTTTAATATTTAAATAAAAAGCTCTGATAATCATACTCTCAAACTTTTCATACCATTCATGAATTTGATAAGAGATTGTAATATTTTCCTTTGTTTTCAGAAGAGAGCTCTATATAATAGTTAGTCCTTCAAATGTTTCGGGAAGTACGTGACCACAATAGGGACTAATAAGCTATGTGATGAATGAGTGGATGCCAAAGAGTCTTTAACTAGGATTTGCACCAGATGTTGCAAAGAAAACGCCGTAAGGCATAAAGTGCGGAAATCCATTATCCATGTAGTGTGTGCATTATTCAACAAGGTGGATCTCTCTAAATTTGTTGCAAAAATTTATGTTGTTGCATTGCTAATTTATTTAGGGTCTACTACTACCTCCTCTTCTTGGAATATTAAATTTCTTATCACCCCATGATGACAATCCCTCTAATTATTGGCATCACAATTTTTTCCACTTTAGTGGGTTTACCTTCAACCTAAAGAAACATGAATTTGAGTCACTTAATTAAAAAGAAATTGCTAAATTGCTATTTATCATGTTTTGAGTAAAAACAATTAATAACTCATATTTACAACCCTTGAAATATTTACAACCTTTTAAGTCTTGTATTTATAACTCATATTTATAACCCTTTAAAATGAAACTAACTATCTATATTTTTACTAATAATAAAAGGAATGTTCTTTATAACACTGACACTGACATGCTACTCCTATATATTTATCTTATATTTAGTATTCAGTGTCCATCAATTGAATGACAAGATGAAAGCTCAACTTAATTGCACCTTTAAAAGGTGACTTAAAAGTTTAATTGGTAATTATTTATTCAGTAATTTGTACATTGTTAATTGCAATTTCTCTTGAAAACCAATGTTTATATCAAAATTTGAAAAATTAACACTTAGTTCTCCCATAGTCTGGTGTTTCTTTATTTGATCGTGGTACTCAAGATTGCCTTTCTCCAAAGTATCCAACGTGAAGATGATATCTTATGTGTTTCCGCTTTCTCAGTAGGTTCATGTGATTATTATTATTATTGGTGTTAATATGTATGTTTTTGTATGCCCATCCATTATTTATTATCTAAACATTGATGTTTGAAAATCCGTAAGTGGCTAGTGTGGAAATTGCAAGGTATGTTGAGAATTTGGTTATCTAGTAAGCTTAGAGTCATTCTTGAGTCATTATCTTTAGAAGAAGAAAAGCCTATTGAATTGAAAAAGAACCCTAAAAAGTATTAGGATCCATGAGTCATTTTTTTTACATCATGTAGCAAGATCACATGGTTAATTGGTTATGTCACATGAAGAATTAGCCTTTTCCAATATTTAAGCTTATAACGAGGTGATTTTTTCTACTAATATTCTTATACCAATTTACCATGATAATTCTCTTTTAAATTAAAAAGCAAGCATCGTTTTTTAGTGTTTCAACTTCATTTATAAAGATTTTAGTACTGATAATTAGTAGATTATATGAAATTTTGAAAATTGCACTAATATATTATTGTTGTAAGGCTCTACACTCCCAATGGAACTCATATAGTGAGTGGATAAAGAAATGATAAGTTCTTAAAATGGTGAGGATCTATGATGCGCAAAAGGCGATGCTTGTCATCAACAAAGTTTTGACCCCATGCTGCAAAATCCTTATCTGAAGGTGGCTTCCCAGTAAGAATCTCTAGGAAAATAACCCCAAAGGAATAAACATCCCACTTTTGGTTGGGTTTGAGAGTTTTCAATGCCTCTGGGGCCTGGTAAGGAGATACAAAGTTCTTGGATGTGCCTGAACTGCCCAGCAGATCATGTGTTGTTTGTAGGCTATCGCGGGAGCCACTGGAGCGTTTGCTCCCTGAAAATATACCTTCAAGGTTCCTTAGGTGGATAGCAAAGCTACTATACTTGACATTGGCAGTGTTCAGTAGCTTTTCTAGCCCAACATCTTCTATGTATGGCTCCATGTCAAAGTGTGGAAGGATGTTGCTTGGCTTAATATTTTCATGAACAAACTTCCTTTCATGTAAATAAGCCAGGCCTCTGGCTACTCCCTTTGCAATTTTAATCCTGGCCAACCATGGCAGATAAAAGGGAGAGTTTAATGACCTTCCTGCAAGATTGGAGAGATACAGTGTTAGTCAATGTTAATGTGAAAGGATCTGAAAAGGATAAGTTGAACAGCAAAACATACTGCAAAAACAGCAAAGGTAGAGGACCCGTCCCCTGGAATTTTTTGGCATTCCAATTTCATAAGAGTGAAGTCCTCTCCTTTCTTGCTTTGGCCCGCTTGGCCATGTCGAATAGTCGGCTTCTCGATCTTCTCATTTTTGAGCTCGCGCTTCAGAAGTTCTGCCAAGGGCACCATTAGACCTTTCTTCCTGTACACAACCCCATTTCCATTCCCGTTTTCCTACTTCATCTTCACCGGCATCATCTTCTCCCCCTCCTCGCTAAATTGCAAGCATCATAGGGCCGCCACGCCTATCGACTCAAAAAAATACTATTATGATGTAACACAATATCCCAATACTGTAATGTAATTAATTGAGTCATTATAATGTGTTTAGTCTCCAAACTGAAGTAATTAATGCAGTCATCAATAAAATATGGCTTACCAGGAAAATGGTATAATGGACCTGTTCAATATATAACCGCATAAACATTCCACAGAAACTGATATAAATACTGCAGCCAATTATTCTCTAGCTAAGTAAGAAGATGTTATGTAGAATAAGATACAAATACAAGAACAGGTCACTTGTCTTATTTCATGGTCTTCCTAAGAAGGCTTATGAAGGAAGCTGTGTAGCATTCTCATGGTTTTGATAAATTATCATTTGTTGCTGAGATGAAAATGTATATATAAATATTCTAACATGAAAAAAGAGCAGTTTCTTCTTTGTATATGCAAACTATAGTTCAACCAATAAATCTAGTTTTCAATATTGATTTGCATCAATTTATTTTGGTCCAACCAGTAATTAAAATCCATCCCCTGCCACTGCAACAATAATACACCATATATCACCTTCCCATTAAAACTGAGAATGAGCTGCAATTGAATTGTGAGAACACGGATGCCTCATAAGCATGGAGTTATGTTTGATCCCTGAGCTTTGCTACAATCCTCAACTGTAGAAATATTGAAATTTTTAAGAAGACTCTGGCCATTTCATAAGTAGTTGAGTTGACAGCAGAGTTTGTCTGTTGCTAAGTCCCAATCATAGAGGTGTCTATATGAGTTATGTCAATGTCTAAGTAGAGCTACTGAATATGGAATGTGGGTGTAAGTCCTCATCTCTGTCCAACTTATGTCAAAGCAAGGATGCTACATAGAAGAAAGAATTGGTTAATCAGTTGTGGATGATGGCATTTTTTCTAAAAAATGCAACACCTCCTTCATTGATGGTCTCTTTTGAGGGGAAGCAGAAGCACAATTCAATGCAATCCCCATAGACACTGAGATTTCTTCCCTTCCTTCAACCTTTGGTCAAAGAGTAGGATCTATGATGCGCAAAAGGCGATGCTTGTCATCAGTAAAGTTTTGACCCCATGCTGCAAAATCCTTATCTGAAGGTGGCTTCCTAGTAAGAATCTCCAGAAAAATAACCCCAAAGGAATAAACAACCTCCAACTTTCACTTCCCTTCATTTTCTTATTCTTGGTGTTTGTATCCTTCAGAAAATATAGAAAAGACTTTCAAGGTCTACAGTTTCATACACAGTCATTCTAAAAGGCATGAAAAATCAACCTTACTAGTGATGACTTCAATCTCAGGGACTTGTGCAATTACCAAGCTAGTGGGATACCTCTGAATAAGCCTGCAGACTATTTGGAATAATAGAAAATGAAAATTCACTATAATATCAAATGCCACCAAGGTTAGTTGATAACAATCTAGCAGAGATAGGCCCAAGGATTAGATTGGTTAGAATATGCTTTAGTGGAAACACTCAAGGAGGTATCAGGATCAAATGTCATTGAATATATAGTGGTTACCAGCAATAGCTAAACAGGGGAAAACTATGGAATCCATAAGGAACTCATTATATGCAAGCTTGTGATTACCAGCAGTAGCTAAACAGGGGAGATTGTGGAATACATAAGAAACTCATAATATGAAAGTGATTAAAGGGCTATCTTTGTTAAAAATAAATAAAAAACAACCCTGCAAAAATGAATCGAACGAGATTTCGTGCAAATATACATGAAATGGAAAAAAGAGAACAAGAGAAACCACCATAACAGGCATTTTCCAAGCTTCCATGTGGAATGTAGTCATAAACCAACAGTTTTCCCTCTATACCCCAATAGAAAGCTCGGAGACGAACAATGTTGGGATGTTTAACCCTACTGATTGCTTTAGCTTCTGCTTCAAAATCCTTGTACCTTTCCAAACCACCATCACCAAGTCGCCTTACTGCAAAAGTCAGCCCATCTTCCAGAACTGCCTTATACAATATAGTATAACCACTGGCACCCAATATATATGCAGAGGCTCTGAGTAGCATATCTAATTCCATGTCAAGAGCTCCATTTAATGTCACAAAAGTTCCTTGCTGTTGATCTCCATTGTCCGAGACACTTCCATCTGAGCTCTCATCAACTTTTTTAAGGCAGAGCCATCCAACTCTACCCAAACTGGAAGAACAGTCTCCATTGTTGTCCAACTGAATATGCCTAGTATTAGGCCCATGGCAGATAAAAGGGAGAATTTGATGACCTTCCTGCAATCATAAATTTTCACAAAAGACGCACGGTCAAGTTTTACGAGCCTTTATTGTAGTATGTAAATTTACTTCTTTATGTCTATATATCCCACAAAAGATTGTGCAGATTCCTACCTCGGCTCCACCAACAGTATTCAATCTACCAATCTCACCACCACTGGCCATTTTACGCTCTCTCCTACAGTATCATATATTAATACAAATCAAGAGCTTGAAACAATAAACTGGCTAAACAAACACTGGTTTCCACAATCAACCAACAAAAGGAATACAGACAATCGTATAGCACAAAGGGTCATGGTTTGTTCTGCATCATGGAAAGAATCTTACTCTTCAAGATTGGCCTCAAGCCTATGATCAGCAGGTAAAAGAGAAACCAACCCTCTAGGCGATTCAAGAATGCAACGAGAATCACCTACAGATGCTATCGTGACTGTCCAGGAAACGCAATGGAGTTTTGAAATGGGTAGATTTTATAGTCTAACACTAACAACCAAAATTTTCTACATTGCTTTTATCAATATGAGAGCCTGAGAAGATAGGTGCAGGTGAAGCAATGGAGTTTTGAAATGGGTAGATTTTATAATTTAAAGCTAACTCAAGCAAAATTTTGTACATTGTTTTTATGAATATGAGAGCCTGAGACTATAGGTGCAGGTGAAGTAATGGATTTTTGAAATGGAAATTACAACAATAAAATTCTAAAATGAAACAACAAATGGATTTGGTACAAATTTGTTTTTGTTTGTTCCATTATTGTTGTATCTATGAATGGGTTTTTCTGCTTCTTGGCTTCGATCATGACCATTTGGGGTGGCCTTCTGCACTGATTTCCATCTGCTTTCATCATCATGAGCTAGAGAGTCTATGATGTGTTTTGTCTTATAAGTCAGTTCTATACAATGTTCAGATTTCAAAAGATTTCATTCATGGTGTTTCTTCTCCTGTAATTTCAATCAAGGTAGTATATGAATATTGTGTTTCCTTGTGCATTAAATTCATTCTACATCATGGGGGAAGCTTACACACAGCTGGAGCTTAACATCATGTTAGCTCAAGATCTGAAGGAGATGCATCTTTTTGGCATGATGCAGACCTACTGTGTTGTATGGATCAATTTCAAGAAAAAATTGACGACGTAAATTGATAGAATAGGGGGCCCAAACCCTACTTGGAACAACAAGGCCATATTCAGAGTGGAAGAGAGTTTTGTCTGCTGTGAAACTTCTGCTGTGATGATGGAGATATACTGCATGGGTTGCCTCAAGGATACCCTACTAGGCACTGTGAGGGTCCTGCTTTCCACTCTCCTCAAGGGCTACGGGAGCACAGATTTCAGTGGGATGAGTTTCTTGGCACTGCAGGTCCGTCATCCTTCTGGTCACCGACAAGGCATTCTCAACCTTGGCACCTTGATTCTTGATGGAGTAGATCTTCACAGAATGAATAGATTCATTCCTGCCACTAGGGGGGTTGTGGGTTTCAGAGATTTGATGGGGAATCCTGTTGAACCCAGGCCTTCATTTGTGGGAAAATTACTATCCATTAAACCTAATAATGTTGTTGATGCTCAAGAACAACAATCCCGCTGTCAAGACTTCAACAGTAGTGCATGCAAGGAACAGGGCAAAGATCAAGAAAAGCAGAAAGATGGTGGTGAGATGGTTGAGAAGGAGAAGAAGAAAGCTGTTGGCTGCTATCAGATTCTCATGGCCCCAAAATTGAAAAGGAATAAAGTTGGATTGAGGAATGGGGCTGCAAAAATTCATCTCAATCCATTTGACAGTAACATCTGTGCCAAGGAAGATCAAGATCCTGCTTTGGCTTACAACAAAGCAATAGCAATTTATGCATAGTGTTATCATCAATAATATTATTGTGCAAGAATACGTTGGTTTTCTATTATTATATTCTTTGTGCAAGTGCCTTCAATTCCTAGTTGATTTGTGAAGTGCTTATTATGGCATACATAAATATTTTGAAAATCACTAGCCACTGTGGATGAAACACTGGTTTATGTAAAAGTTAGAATAGATATATGAATCTGAAAAGCGCAATTTTAGTGCCTTTAGTCTACTACTTCGATATATATTCTTAGCCTATGTGGATGAAACATTGGTTTGTGTAAAAGTTTGAATAGATATGAGTCTGAATTTTGCAATGGGAATGTTCAGTGCCTTCAGTCTGCTACTTTGATAGATACTCTTAACCACTGTGGATCACACATTGGTTTGTTTAAAAATTTGAATAGATATATAAGTCTCAAATGGGCAAGTTCAGTGCCTTCAGTCTGCTACTTTGATATATACTCTTAGCCACGGTGGATGAAATATTGGTTTGTGTAGAAATTTGAGTAGATATATGAGTGAATTGGGCAAGTTCAGTGCCTTCAATCTTTGATATACACTACTCTTAGCCACTGTGGATGAAATATTGGTTTATGTAAACATTTGAATAGATATATCATATATGAGTCTGAAATGGGCAAATTCAGTGCCTTCAGTCTGCTGCTTTGGTATATATAGAGTATATATATATTTGTTTACAGGATGATCACTGCATTTTTAACTTATTTCCTTCATTAATCAAATCGATCTTTTAAATACACAGTAGGATTTCCTAATCTTGCAGAAAATGGTCAGTCCATATTAAGCCATAACGATGAAAACGAAGTGAGATAATAATCAGATGCAAGTGACTATTGTTGAAAAATATTTCTAACTCTCGTTTTACTTTAACATTATTTTACAATCAAGAAAATGCGGGAAAGAAGGCTATATTACAATCCCATTAGATGAAGTTGGGGCAGATTTTATGGTTTGAAACTAACTCAACCGAAATTTTCTACATTGTTTTATCAATATGAAAGCCTGAGAAGATAGGTGCAGGTGAAGCAATGGAGTTTTGAAATGGGTAGATTTTATAGTCTAACACTAACAACCAAAATTTTCTACATTTCTTTTATCAATATGAGAGCCTGAGAAGATAGGTACAGGTGAAGCAATGGAGTTTTGAAATGGGTAGATTTTGTAATTTAAAACTAACTCAAGCAAAATTTTGTACATTGTTTTTATGAATATGAGAGCCTAAGACTATAGGTGCAGGTGAAGTAATGGAGTTTTGAAATGGAAATTACAACAATAAAATTCTAAAATGAAACAACAAATGGATTTGGTACAAATTTGTTTTTGTTTGTTCCATTATTGTTGTATCTATGAATGGGTTTTTCTGCTTCTTGGCTTCGATCATGACCATTTGGGGTGCCCTTTGTCCAAAACTTCATTAGAATGCCATAGGGACTTCGATCTTCTTCCCAACTGAGCTTCCAGTGTTTTAACCTTCAATCCAATAACTCATCCTTTTTGAAAGATGTTACTCTTTATTGTGTCAGAATAGAAATAAGAAAAAGATGGTTTATCAACTAGGGTGGGATCTTTCACCACCAAAATTGATAGGAGAGGTAAGGGGTATTAAAACCCTTAGAGCTAAAGCTCAAGAAAACAAATGATTTGATCCACAAGATGATCATTTGATCTCAACTCCTCTCATATTTATAGATTTCTCCATGGGCTTCAAGATGTGAGGGATTGCGAGTGCAAGCCCTAGTTTTGGGTTCTTTTGTCCCAGCCGACCAAATTTTTGCCTCAAATTGGGAAACATTGTTTTTTTATACCTTTATCAAGACTATAGCCTATAGGTTGGATAGGCCAATTCGTCTCTCATTAATCCTCAATTTGAAGGGGACATTACATGGTTGAAATGTTTAAGAGATTTGTTGATTGGTGTGGTCTGGATGTTGAGTTTAAATCCACACAATTCAAGTTTTTTGGTGAAATTAATGAGTCTTTCAAGGTTGAAATTTATGAAGTTTAGTCGGGGTAATAATAATTCCTTGCGCTCTAACAATACGATAAACATAAATAATACAACCAACATAAAACAATAGTACTCATTGAAGTTTAATACACCAAAATGAAAGAAAGTAGAAAGCTATTCATTCAAAGCACGGTAGAAAGTCCGAAAACAAGCTATATGAGCACAACCCAAATGGGACCGTACTGGCATAACAATCACAAAAAAATATCAAAAGCATGGATTTACTATCAATTGCAGGAGTCAGCTCAAACTAAACTCAAGTTGACCTCCTCCTATAGTCATGACGGTTCACTGTGGATTGAACTAATATAAATAAGCACCTCATCTCCCTATTTGGCACTGAATTTGGTGAAGAAAAAGAACTGGTCAATGAGATTTGAGGAACAACTCAGTGATAACAAATGCAGACCTAAGCCCTAAAACGAAAGGAGGCCGCATTAAATAGCCCTATTCTGAAGCAGAGACCAAAGTTTTTGTTCTGTGATATTGTTAGGTATATCTTGTTCCTTATAAAGCTCTTTCTAATCAAGTCTGAGGCTGTTCAAGTTCTTGAAGAAGGCTCAAGTTTTCTAAATTATCCTCTGAGTCAACGTTTTGATGTTCACCTGGTTTCTAAAAGAAAAGTTTGTATGTATTTTGCTAGATTTAAGGTCTCTCTGAGACACATCATTTGAAGTTTTATTCAGCCGATTTGAATAAAAATTTCAAACCTCCTTCAAGTTGTCAGCGAAGGTACATATAACAGTTTAATTGAACAGTTTAAGAAGTCGATTGCAAAGGATAATATGCAAGGCTTAGATCTCTGTTGATTAGGAAAACTGGCCATGCTCAGTTAATGCAAGTCCGAAATAAGTGTTGGTATGTACAATGGAATAAATGATGAATAGTGGAGAATTGTGAGGAATCAATGCGATTGTGCAAATAGGTTCTATGTTTTGAGCTCCAAATCAGAACATTGACCAGTGCAATGATCTCAAACCAGTGGTGTAGAGTGATGTACTTAGAATGACTCTCAGTAATCCTTGAAGAGATTTGGAGCAACTTCTAAAGATATTATGTATCAACCTCTTGAACAGAATTTGAAGCTTTTTGAATAAGCCTTGAATCAGCATCTTTGAGAGTTTTCTGGAGAAATCTTGAAGCCTATTGAACAAATCTTGAACCAAAAGTAGAAGAAGTACCTGTTGAGGCAAACCTTGGGTTAACTTTTGGAGCAACATTGTAGCCTCTCCTGAAGCAGACTTGGAGATTCCTTGTTGCAGACTTGAAAAGATTTGGACCAAAAAATTTGGGGTTCACTTTTAGTGCAGAATGGAAGGGTATTGGAGCAAAAGTTTGGAGCAGACATTGTAGTCCTTCTTAAAGCAGATCTGAATAAGACCTTGAAGACCAAGTTGAAGCCTAGATTTATATTTGAGGATTGGAGTCCTCATACAAGGTTGGAGCCTTGTGAGAGAGTAGGTTGGAGACTATATTGATATTTGAGGATTGGAGTCATCATTCAAGGTGGTCTTGCTTTCCACTCTCCTCAAGGGCCACGGGAGCACAGATTTCAGTGGGATGAGTTTCTTGGCACTGCAGGTCCGACATCCTTCTGGTCACCCACAGGGCATTCTCAAGCTTGGCACCATGATTCTTAATGGAGTAGATCTTCACAGAATGAACAAATTAATCCTTGCAACTGGGGGGGCTATGGGTTTCAGAGATTTGATGGGGAATCCTGTCGAACCCAGACCTTCATTTGTGGGGAAATTACTGTCCATTAAACCTAATAATGTTGTTGATGCCCAAGAACAGCAATCCCGCTGTCAAGACTTCAACAGTAGTGCATGCAAGGAACAGGGCAAAGATCAAGAAAACCAGAAAGATGATGGTAAGATGGTTGAGAAGGAGAAGAAGAAAGCTATTGGCTGCTATTAGATCCTCATGGCCCCAAAATTGAAAAGGAATAAAGTTGGATTGAGGAATGGGGCTGTGAAAATTCATCTCAGTCCATATGACAGTAACATCTGTGCCAAGGAAGATCAAGATCCTGCTCTGGCTTACAACAAAGCAATAGCAATTTATGCATAGTGTTATCATCAATAATATTATTGTGCAAGAATACGTTGGTTTTCTGTTATTATATTCTTTGTACAAGTGCCTTCAATTCCTAGTTGATTCGTGAAGTGCTTATTATGGTATACATAAATATTTTGAAAATCATGAGCCACTCTGGATGAAACACTGGTTATGTAAAATTTTGAATAGATATATGAATCTGAAAAGGGCAAGTTCAGTGCCTTCAGTTTGCTACTTCGATATATATTCTTAGCCTATGTCGATGAAACATTGGTTTGTGTAAAAGTTTGAATAGATATGAGTCTGAATTTTGCAATGGGCATGTTCAGTGCTTTTAGTCTGCTACTTTGATAGATACTCTTAACAACTGTGGAACACACATTGGTTTGTTTAAAACTTTGAATAGATATGTAAGTCTTAAATGGGCAAGTTCAGTGCCTTCAGTCTGCTACTTTGATATATACTCTTAGCCACTGTGGATGAAATATTGGTTTGTGTAGAAATTTGAGTAGATATATGAGTGAATTGGGCAAGTTCAGTGCCTTCAGTCTTTGATATATACTACTCTTAGCCACTGTGGATGAAATATTGTTTTATGTAAACATTTGAATAGATATATCATATATGAGTCTGAAATGGGCAAATTCAGTGCCTTCAGTCTGCTCCTTTGATATATAATAATCAGCTGATGCAAGTGACTATTGTTGAAAAATATTTCTAACTCTCGTTTTACTTTGACAATATTTTATAATCAAGAAAATGATGAAAACCAAGCGAGATAATAATTAGCTGATGCAAGTGAGTATTGTTGAAAAATATTTCTAACTCTCGTTTTACTTTGACATTATTTTATAATCAAGAAAATGTGGGAAAGAAGGCTATATTACAAGCCCATTAGATGAAGTTGGGGTAGATTTTATGGTTTGAAACTAACTAAAACAAGCTATATGAGCACAACCCAAATGGGATCATACTGGCATAACAATCACAAAGCAATATCAAAAGCATGGATTTACTATCAATTGCAGGAGTCATCACAAACTAAACTCAATTTGACCTCCTCCTATAGTCATGACGGTTCACTGTGGATTGAACTAATATAAATAAGCACCTCATCTCCCTATTTGGCACTGAATTTGGTGAAGAAAAAGAACTGGTCAATGAGATCTGAGGAACAACTCAGTGATAACAAATGCAGAACTGAGCCCTAAAACGAAAGGAGGTCTCATTGAATAGACCTATTCTGAAGCAGAGACCAAAGTTTTTGTTCTGTGATATTGCTAGGTATATCTTGTTCCTTCTAAAGCTCTTTCTAATCAAGTCTAAGGCTGTTCAAGTTCATGAAGAAGGCTCGAGCTTTCTGAATTATCCTCTGAGACAACGTTTTGATGTTCACCTGGTTTCTAAAAGAAAAGCTTGTATGTATTTTGCTAAATTTAAGGTCTCTCTGAGACACATCATCTGAAGTTCTATTCAGCCTATTTGAATAAAAATTGCAGACCTCCTTCAAGTTGTAAGCGAAGGTACATATAACAGTTTAATTGAATAGTTTAAGAAGTCGATTGCAAAGGGTAATATGCAAGGCTTAGATCTATGTTGATTAGGAAAATTGGGCATGCTCAGTTGATGCAAGTCCGAAATAACTGTCGGTGTGTACAATGGAGTAAATGATGAATAGTGGAGCACTGTGAGGAATCAATGCGATTGTGTAAATAGTAAAGATATACAAGACATGCAGCTAAGAAAATATTAGTGGCACATCCACAGGCATATATCTATATACCTTTGACATGAAATTCTTTGTCCGTTTTGACAAAGCTTGTGACCATGGCTCTTGGCAACGCTGATAACAAGAGACAAGGAAATATAAGCAATATAGTTCTAACGTCAAATCTGTCCGATGCTAGCAAGGAGTTTGTTGAGGAAAACTCTCCCCTGCTCTGTCTAGAATTAAAGATCTATGTTAACAAAAGAAAGAATGCCTACAAATCAAATTAAATTAAGTCGATGGATCAGAAAGACTACCATAAAGACAACAGAAATTCTGTTAAGATTTTAAAAAATTAAGGTAATTCTTGCCTCGTTTTTAAGAAAATATTCTATACAACATTACAAAAGCTTGACAATAGATTTGTTTCCAAAGCTGACGAATGCAGTTGAATTTTTCTCCGCTCATTCCCACTCCAAATAATTACTACAAAATATCTGTGCCACCGAAACAAATACCTTTCAAAAAATCACCAGGAGAGAGAAAAGCATGTAAATCAAGATGCAAGCATACGCCACCAAGCCTCGTTGTTCATCGCCATGAGACGCCAAGACAATCAATAAACTGCTCTGCGCACAAATGTGGAGCGGAGAGCATTGTTCTTGTAGTTGTGATGTAACTAGTTTTGTTTCTGTAATGGACTGCCTGAGTCCTGTAGCTAACTAAGGCAGTCTGGATGCTATCGAAGATCTGAGGAGAGCCATAAACTCCACTAAGAATTCAAATGGACTCTACGTGTAGAATTCAAATGGACTCCACCTGTAACTCCTCGGTAAAAAACACACAGATGTCGAGCGAAGTTTTTTTAAGGGTATTTTAATGTTTTAAAACATTTTTTTATTAAATTGGACGGCTGATTTTTGTTCAATAGTCTAACAAAAGATCTAAGGGCTACGATTAGGACAGAAAGGCATTTGGGGCAGTTCATGTCAAAGGGAAACACCTTACGGCCTAAAAATAATTCACTAACTTATCAAATATCAATATCAATATAAAATAATTCACTAACTTTAAAGTCATAACCTTATTGGAGGAAATTTTAAATCGGTTGAATTACCTTGTAACAGCTCCATCTTCCATAAAAATACTCACTACGCATTCAAAGACAGAGCTCCATCTTCCATAAAATTACTCACTACGCGTTCAAAGACGGAGATTAGTGAGTGGTTACTGTTGCTATCTTATCACAATGATTCGTGAATTGTGACCTTTGTATTGAATCCAACCATGGAGTGGAGTGTTAGAGGAAGCCACAGCGGTTTTCGTAATGGTAGAAGCTTATAACTCTTATTCGATTACATTACATAATCTAACACGGAATCTATCATTCCTCTATCTTATAATTGATTATGGAATCTGAATGTGAATTGTGAATGGGAATATAACAGCCGATATCTTGAATTAAGCAGCAGCAAGGATATTTCATTTCAGGCGCTGGAGAAGACTAATGGCTGCTAATTAGGGAACATTCCAGCGAATACACAACCTCCCAAAATGAATGGTTTCGATATCTAATACTCTTCTTCAAAACAATTCGTCAAGTTTTTCGAAAAGGAGTACAGCACTGACAGTCCCGGTACTTGCAGGTGGTAGAAATGGGAGGCCTTACAAAAAATTGTATCATCAGAAACAGAAGTATAAGAGGAGAATCGGAGGATTAATAACAATTAAAGCCAAGAAGGATGGGAAACCTAGTAACTGGGGAGACAGGACACCACCCCCTTTCGCCAATAGAAGTCCTGAGGGTACTGATTGCCTAGTTCCATTTGACCAGCAACCTGTGAATGAATATCAAAGTCTCGCCAATTCCGACTTTTTCTCGTGGGCGAATGAAGATATTTGGAAATACGAGCTGCGTCTTGGGGGAATCGATACAGCATTTACAGTATAGGGTGGCCAGTGGCGAGTGTGAGCGTGGATCCAGAACATGAGCTTCTAAAATGTGGGATTGGAGCTTTGTGTGGAGGTTTGTTAGTTGTCACCGTCGCTGCTCTCCGACTATATCTAGGATGGGCTTATGTTGGCAATCGTCCCCTGAATGTAGTCCCAAATCAAAACTTATTTCACATTTAAATCATATCAATTTAACCTGGGAAATTTGTAGTGGTTAAATTTAGCCATCAGCGGGTAAGTTTAGCCTTTTTTTAATTTTAATTTTAATTTTATTTTTTACACAAAATAATTGTTGCCAAATTAATATAGAGAAAAATGATTTTATACAACAATTTTGACAAATTATTTAAAATTTGTATTCATTATTATTTTTACATGAAAATATATAATTGACATTGTAAAAATAAGTAAGATTGATTTTTTTAATATAAAAATAAATAAGATACTAAAAAATTTCTCAATATCTGTTGTTTTGGTTTTCTGTACTAATAAAAATTCAATCATGTTAAATTCTGCCAAATATAGGCATGACTCCCACCAAGGTTTAAATTTATGTTTCTAGTCTCCTGGACTTTTGTGTTTGTGTTTGAATGACTGGCTAATAAACCTTTCTGGCAATTTTGTAATTGTAAGACACTTATCTTGTGTAGGCTGCCTTGGGCCTTTTTTCCAAATTCCTATCATTGTAAAAGGACCAGTATGTACATCTCTTAATTAGCATTTAAGAGTACTATTCAAAAGGATAAAACAGTTGCAAAATTATGTGTTTACTATTAAAACCTGCTTGCATTGCAGATGAGGAGACGGGTTGGTATGATGGAGAGGTATGTATTATTGTGGTTTTACTGTAATACTTTATTTATTTTCGGTTTAAATTTTTTATAGGATTTACCACAAAGGAAATCAAAGGAAATGTCACTAATGCTCTTGTAATTATGTAGATTCTAAAATTTGTTCATGGATTGTTCCTTCTGCAATTAGATAAGGTGGATTTTAATATAAATCCCAGCAAAAAATCATAAGAGGTGAATTTAATATTATTCCTACGGGAAATTTTTTTTTGGATTAATCTCTTTTTATTAAATAGTGTGTTAATTCCACAATTTCTAAATCCATTGTAATTTTGTTGATTAGAAGCATGTTCAAATGCTTCTGAACTTTCACGAGTGGACCTAACTGAGATATTCCTTACCGTCTTACATTAGTCAAGATTAGAGTGGACCTAATTGAGATATTCCTTACCGTCTTACATTAGTCAAGATTACGTTTTTTAAACTGTTTGAGATGGTTGGAAAGTGGAAATATCTCGACATTCCATAATTTTTCCTTGAGATATTTGAAATTTTTTTATTTTGGGTTTTTATTGTGTGATGGACCAACACAACCCCAAATAAGAGACCTCAATTTTCGAAATCTTAATGAAGGCATTCCCTGAACAGATGCATCCATGTAATAGGTCTGTGACCTTATTGTACACACATAACACCATGAGAATGCAAATAGCAACTTGCATAGTTGCGAGTAATGATGATGGTCTTTGTCACTTGACCGAACTCTTATATTCATACCCAAGGCCAAATATGTTTGGTAGTAATTGTTATTGGTTATTGCATTCATTCATAAGTCAAGAAACTTAGCATAGAATAGAGAAAAGCTAACTTACAGGTTTTCTAAAGCGAAGAGGAAAACTGTACATAATACTGCCTTAGTGATAAAGTTGAAATTCAGTACATGAAGCTGGGATTAAGTGAGACTAGATATCAAGTTTCAATCAGTATATTTAAGGCCACTTGTTTGACTAAAAATATATAGCTGATGGCCAAGCCAAGGCACAGATACTAAAGTCAAGAAAGTGGAGATCATAGTATTGGAGTTTATAATACCCTTAAAAGTTCCATTCCAAAAACATTCATTTGGTGTGTGTGAAATTTTAACTTTTGATGAACAAAATAAACACTATTTTAATCTTGGGCTCAAAACCAAGCCAAATGCGGTATCTGCAGACCAAACTATTGGGTGGAAGGCATAGAGGAAGCTAGAAGTGTAATACACACAGTATTTTCTTAATCCTTATATCATTTTAATCTAAGGATCTGTAACTTCACTTGCATTAAAATGTTTGGCACGTGGCATCTAGCATGAAAATTTTTCAGCAAATAGTGATCTGTGAGATCTCATGTGAAACTCTAGCGAGAGGTGTCCTCCTTACCATCTAGTAATGTGTTTTAGCATTATGTTTTCATGTACTTGGAGCATGTGGGTGTCTACATCGTTTGGAGGTATCCCAGAAAGTTCTTTTGCTGTCATTTCTGTAAAAAAGTGGTTGTAAGCTGGCTGTAATATACTGTTTGGTGTGTCTGTGTATATTTTTTGGTAACTGTGCGACAAATGCACAAAAACAAGGAGTAACCATATGATTCTCTCTCACTGCATTTCTAAAGCTGGCTTGGATAATAGTTAGTGTCTATACAACCAAACACTGAAAATAGTAGAAGGAAAAACAAGTAGAGTCCTCACAGACAGAAAACATACTAAACTTAATGAGAAGGCACCTAAATGCAATCCATAATTGGATCTGGTTCCTTCAAGAGAGACCTAGAGTTATCTTCTAGAGTTGATTTTACTGTTTGAGGCATGTTCAGTGCCTTCAGTCTTTGATATATACTACTCTTAGCCACTGTGCATGAAATATTGGTTTATGTAAACATTTGAATAAATATATCATATATGAGTCTGAAATGGGCAAATTCAGTGCCTTCAGTCTGGTGCTTTGATATATTTAAAGTATATATATTTGTTTACAGGATGATCACTGCATTTTTAACTTATGTCCTTCATTAATCAAATCGATTTTTCAAAGGCACAATAGGCTTTCCTAATCTTGCAGAAAATGGTCCATCCATATTAAGCCATAAGGATGAAAACCAAGCGAGATAACAATCAACTGATGCAAGTGACTATTGTTGAAAAATATTTCTAACTCTAGTTTTACTTTGACAGTATTTTATAATCAAGAAAATGATGAAAACCAAGCGAGATAATAAACCAAGCGAGATAATAATCAGAGGATGCAAGTGACTATTGTTGAAAAATATTTCTAACTCTCGTTTTACTTTGACATTATTTTATAATCAAGAAAATGTTGGAAAGAAGGCTATATTACAAGCCCATTAGATGAAGTTGGGGTAGATTTTATGGTTTGAAACTAACTAAATCAAGCTATATGAGCACAACCCAAATGAGTTCGTACTGGCATAACAATCACAAAGCAATATCAAAAGCATGGATTTACTATCAATTGCAGGAGTCAGCTCAAACTAAACTCAAGTTGACCTCCTCCTATAGTCATGACGGTTCACTGTGGATTGAACTAATATAAATAAGCACCTCATCTCCCTATTTGGCACTGAATTTGGTGAAGAAAAAGAACTGGTCAATGAGATCTGAGGAACAACTCAGTGATAACAAATGCAGACCTGAGCCGTAAAACGAAAGGAGGCCGCATTAAATAGACCTATTCTAAAGCAGAGACCAAAGTTTTTCTTCTGTGATATTGCTAGGTATATCTTGTTCCTTCTAAAGCTCTTTCTAATCAAGTCTGAGGCTGTTCAAGTTCTTGAAGAAGGCTCGAGTTTTCTGAATTATCGTCTAAAACAACGTTTTGATGTTCACCTGGTTTCTAAAAGAAAAGTTTGTATGTATTTCACTAGATTTAAGGTCTCTCACACATCATCGGAAGATTCAGCCTATTTGAATAAAAATTCCAAACCTCCTTCAAGTTGTAAGCGAAGGTACATATAACAGTTTAATTGAACAGTTACAAAAGCTTGACAATGGATTTGTTTCCAAAGCCCACTAATGCAGTTGAATTTTTCTCTGCCCGTTCCCACTCCAAACAATTACTACAAAAGATCTATGCCACCGAAACAAATACCTTTCAGAACATCACCAGGAGAGAGAAAGGAATGTAAATCAGGCTGCAAGCATACGCCACCAAGCCTCGTTGTTCATCGCCGTGAGATGCCAAGACCATCAATAAAGTGCTCTGCGCACAGATGTGGAGCGGAGGGCATTGTTCTTGTAGTTGTGATGTAGCTAGTTTTGTTTCTGTAATGGACTCCCTGAGTCTTGTAGTTAACTAAGGTAGTGTGGATGCTATAGAAGATCTAAGGAGAGCCATAAACTCTACTAAGAATTCCAATGGACTCTACCTGTAGAATTCAAATGGACTCCACCTGTAACTCCTAGGTACAAAGTGCACAGATGTAGAGCGGAGTTTTTTAAGGGTATTTTAATGTTTTAAAACATTTTAACTATTTTAACCTAATTTTTTTCTTATTTGAAAGTATCATGAGTGATAACCTGCAAGAAAGATATCAAACAACAACTTGGAATATGGGAACAATGTCATTTCATTGAACAACTTGTTTCAATCAGGAAGTGAAAGGTGATTGCTGACAAACATTATGTATGTATCGAACAACAGATCATTTAATATTATTGCAGATAGAGATAGATAATCAATATATCGCAAATTGCAAATAGATAAATTCCTATGTATTGCACGCAGTTCGATGCCCAGCCTGGAAACCATAGAAATACGGTGCTGGAATATGTAATGTTCACATTCTTATTGGTAGTGTTTCACATTCTTCATAATTCACTGCACCTCTTTTAGTATTTCACTTTCTTATGGGTAGAAAATTAAAAGCATCAAAACTGTTCAAGCATCAAATTCCGATAAATAATCTTAAATCTTCCACTTACAGTTTGAGTTATGAGTAAATTTGTTCTTTCTCCATGTCAATACATAACCCCATCGCATGGCCAGACACGCTTAAATCTTCCACTTGCAGTTTGGGTTATGAGTAAATTTGTTCTTTTTACAGGACAATACATAATTCCAATGCATGGCCATCCACGCATGGCAGTGTGAGCACTTCTCATTGTTGATAATAACAATAGATAAGAAAACGATGGACATAAAGAAAACAAAAATTATTCATAATAAGAGTTTAGTTTACCTGTTTGCACAGATTTAGTATCATCAAAACTGTGGGGAACTTAACATTTTGAAATTTTACAATTGTAATTTTGAAGTATTCAAAATCTTAAAACTCGATAACTGAATTGTCACCTGGATTTTAAAAAAATTTGAAACACCAAAAATTTTGAAACAAATTTCCAATTTTTTTACGGTCTCTGCGCTTCCTTCTTTTCTATCTCTTGTTTCAACTAAAACGATTTATCAACTGCGGCATTCACATTCCGGAGGCCGCATTTACATTGACGAAATCACTGCATGCCACAGTTTCTGATTGTGACTAAGAATTCAAATGGACTCTACCTGTAGAATTCAAATGGACTCCACGTGTAACTCCCAGGTAAAAAGTGCATAGATGTAGAGCGGAGTTTTTTTAAGTGTATTTTAATATTTTAAAACTTTTTTTTTTTTTATTAAATTGGACAGTTGATTTTTGTTCAATCGTCTAACAAAAGATCTAATGGCTACGATTAAGACAGAAGGACATTTGGGGGAGTTCATTTCAGAGGGAAACGCCTTATGGCGTAATTATGAAATATCTAAAATGTGATATTTGTTAGTATAGGAATGATTTTATAACATACTAAATAACAATGGGAAGATACCTACAAATATGACCAATAAAGAATGTGAAGAACTGTATGTAAGAGCTATCAACATTTTTTGGTTATCTTTTGTAGATGATGTTCTGTTTAACATTATTAGATAAGTAACAACAATAGGCTTATGATGTTTCAACAAGAGGCTTATGGCACAGGATGGGGAGCCTTTATATGTTGAGATCCTTGACAAATTGAATTTGCTTGAAGAGACAACTGTACAATTTAAAAATGAACAAAGGTACAAAAATTACACATCATTTAAATGCTTTTAACACTCTAATATGTCACTTGACTAGTGTGGATCTTAAAATTGATGGGGAAGATAAGAAAGTTACATTGTTTTCATTCTTTGAATCATGGGATTATTTAGTCACTTCCATTAGCTTTAGTA
Organism: Pinus taeda; assembly: GCA_000404065.3. Classification (NCBI taxonomy): domain Eukaryota; kingdom Viridiplantae; phylum Streptophyta; class Pinopsida; order Pinales; family Pinaceae; genus Pinus; species Pinus taeda. The sequence continues at coordinate 209,531 of APFE030679728.1, forward strand.
CAATTGATACTCTTGAATATGATTTTACTTTTGGAACATTTTTATCTAATGAGGCATGAAGGAAATATGGTATTGAAAGTTCCACACTAGAAGCAATGGTGGCTAGAGGCTGATCCACATAAAAAGAAGAAAAGTTAAGAGGTAGGTCCAAATCAAAGCCAAAAGACAAGAAGAGTAAATTTAAATGTTGGTACTATAACAATTTAGGGAATATCAAGAAAGATTTTTGGAAAAGGTGGGAATGCAAGGAAGACTCCAGAAAATAAGAAAATCTATTTGAATCAGGTCCATGTATGATTTATGAAGTTCTATGTATTCGTAATGTTCTTCAATACTATGAAGAATGGTTGTTAGATTCTGGTGCTTTTCATCACATGTTTCTACATAGTAATTGGTCTTCTTCATATCAAAATGTCTATGGAATTGTTCTTTTGGTAAATAATGTTTCTTGTAATATTGTTGTTGTTGGAAGCATCAAAATTAAAATTTTTGATGATATTATAGGGACATTAACATAGGTTAGACACATGACTAGATTAAAGAAGAATTTAATTTCTTTGAGAGCTTTAGATATTGGAGGTTACGAGTTTACAGGTCAAGGTAGAGCACTAAAGGTGTTCAATGGGGCGTTATTGGTTATGGAAGATACTATTGGAGCCTAAAAAAATTTCAAAATTTGTTGGCATAGTGAGACTGTGCATCAAGGGCGAGGAGTGTGGAAAGGATAAGGCAGAGTGCAGCATAGGGTTGATGTAGGAGGAAGAGCACAACGTAGGGCTGGCCCAGTAGAAAGGGCGCGACGAAGACAAATGCCACACAGTAGGATGAAAAAGATATTTGAGAAAGCACACGTGTAGGGAATATCAACAATTATGATTTTACAGGGGAAGGAGCTAACCAGGCTAGCAGATGGTTGGAGATATTTTGCAGAAGGGAAAGACGAGGCGGAGTGGAGTTGAACAGTGCAGGAGATATTTTGGATAGCCGTTAGCACGCATGAGATCACTCAGAAGGATAAGAGAAATATCTTGACAGACTATAAGGATAGCTAGACTGGTTGAGCAGGAAATTGAGAAGATTCAAGAGGGTTTCGAATGGCTTTAAGACAACCCGTTGAAGACGAAGCAGGGGTTGGATGTGTTGGTCGAAGGTGTTCGTAGGAGTAAATGGTTCATGGAATGCTGAGCAACTGTTAGTTAGCGGAATGCAGAAGGAACTGAGTCGAGAGTTGGTATAGGTGCCAGTGCCTTTAGATGCAATTTGTGGGCTTATCGTCAAGTATGTTGTTGCTTCACAACCTAATTGTAATGGGTTTATTCTTTGATTATATAAGCTTGTTATGGATGGTTTATAGTTTAGTTGTTTATGCTATTTAATGTTCTTCTGGATGGCCCGCGAGCCTTTTGGATTAACTTATGTAATTTTGGGTATTATGCTTCTTCCATTAATATGAATATAGATTGGTGTTTGGGGAAGTTGTTTTATCCTTTTGATGTGCATTTGTGTGAATGTTTTTGCATTTTCTTACAATATTATTTGTACTAGGATGATGGTTTATAACACTGTTAATGGATTGTACCTCTAATTATTAATCCAAATGTTGATACAGTTAATGTGGTTTGGAATGGTGGTTTATTATGATAATCTTGTCTAGTATGGACCCGTAGTATTGTGTTTCTTAAATCTGTCTGAATAGGCGCAAAATACCACTTCACTGATAAGGTTTGAAGTGTCGGTTAGGGTCATGTGTTAGTCGCGAATCTATTAGAGTTTACGATTGACTCAACATTCATTATAGGGAATCCATGTCGAGGTTCTTACACTGCGCATAGTTGTTAAGAGTGTGCGCCGTGGGTTGAATAAGAAAGGTACAATGCCATGTGCAGTGCACAGTCACTATGGGATGTTGGAGTATATGTCGGTCAGGAATAACACGTTGCAGCCACTAGACAATCCTTTTAGATTGCAAAACTTGGTTCTGACAGTCACCTATTAGCATCTTAGGTGAGACTTCACTCACTTCATGGGTGTTGCCAAAAGGGCCGATGCTAAGTGGGTCTTTGTTGGCCACTATGTCAGAAATCCTAGGTTTATTAGAATCCTACGTGCCAACATATACAAAGATAAAAAACATTTACAAGATGAAGGGAAGTACCCAAATCAATGAAGCAACGGTGGTATCAAAGGAAACAAATCGTTCCACTCATTTATGGCATTAAAAATTGGGTCATATGAGTGAGAAACGGCTACAGGTGCTAATAAAACACAAATCACTTCCAAATTATCTTTGAATTTGAATTTATGCAAACAATGTATATTTAGAAGACAATGTAGATATAATTTTAATGAATGAAATCATATTAGTAAAGGTATTCTTGATTATATCCATTCATTGTTTGGGGACCATCCCCTATAGTCTCTTTTAGAGGATCATCATACTTTGTTGCATTTATAGATGATTTCTCTATAAAAGTATGGGTCTATGTCTTGAAAAAAAGAGTTGATGAGTTTAATGCATTTAAACAATTTAGAGTTAGGCTAGTAAATAGACTTGGTAAGACAATCAAGTGTTTAAGAATGGATAACAAAGGTGTGTTTACATTTTAGAATTCAAAAAAATATTGCAAAGAAGTTGATATTGAAAAACACAAAACCACTGTATATAATCCCCAATAAAATGGTGTGGTAGAATCCATACACAAGATTCTTCTAGAAAGAGCAGGGTGCATGCTCAACGATGCCATTTTGCAACAAGACTTATGGGCGGAAGGAATCACTATTGCCTATTTATCTCGTATATAGATAACTGTCAATTGCAATAAATTGCGAAACTCCTAAAGAGGTATGGAAATGTCATCCTTGCAATTATTCAATTTTTTTTTTTTTTGTTATGTTGGGAAGCTTATTCTCTTACTCCTGAAAATCATTGTTCTAAGTTATGATATTAGAAGAAATGCGTCTTTTCCAATTATGATAATGTAACTAAGGGATATAGATTGTGAGATATTTCTACCCATAAAATCATCATTAGCATAGATGTAATATTTGATGAATTCCCCCTCACTAAATCAGGTATTGTAAAATTTGATTTAAAACAAGAAAAATGCCACTAAATCATCAAATTGAGTTGGAGGCTCAACCACCTATAGAAACTCAAAATAAAGATGAAATTTTTTGGGGTAAAAAATATGTGGATATTGAAGACATTTAGAAAAATGTGGAAACTCCAAAATGAACATTGAGCATATCTACATAGGAGAGAAATCCTCCTAAAAAGTATATTGATTTTGTTTCATCTATTGCTTTTCTTAGGCTAATGATGGAGAATATTCTTGTTATCAGGGAGCAATATATGATGTCAATAATGCTAAATGGAAGATGGAAATGAAAAAAATATGGATGCCTTGGAGAAAAACAAAACATGGGACCTAGTAGAAGTTCATAAAGATAGAAATGTTGTTGGGTGTAAGTGGGTTTACAAATTGAGAAAGGCGTCAATGGAAATTTTGAAGGTATAGAGTGAGACTAGTCTCAAAGTGGCACTCTTATATGGAAGCTATTGATTTCCATGAGGTATTTTTATTAGTTATTAATCTTCCTTATGTTTATGTTGTATTGACAGTAGTTACTTTACATGATTTAGAGTTAGAGAAATTGGGTATTAAAACAACATTTTTTACATGGAGATTTGGATGAGGAGATATACATAGAACAACCAAAAGTATTTGCTCAATATTGCATATGAAGGTCATTTTGAAATCTTAAGAAGTAATTTTATGGCTTGAAGCAATTTCCCATGCAATTGTACAAGAAGTTGGATTCCTTTATGATGAGCCAAAATTATACTAGAAGTGAGTATGCCAATTGTGTTTCCTTCAAAACTTTGAATGGTATTTCACTATCTTGGTATCATATGTTGATGAAATGCTTGTTGCAAGCAAAATCATGGTCAAGATCAATAGGTTGAAGGCTTAGATGGTTAGGAACTTTAATATGAAGGATCTAGGAGAAAAAAAACAAATCTTAGACATAGAATACACAGAGAGAGGAAAAATAGTAAGCTCATGTTTTCACAATAGAAGTATGTCAAGAAAATACTTGTGAAATTCAGAATGAATAATGTGGAACACGGAAATATCCCTTTAGCTTCTCATTTTAAGCTTTGTTCAGATTTATGGCCAAGTAGTGAGGAACACAAGAATATTATGTGTCATGTATCATATGCTAATGTAGTAGGAAGTTTGATGTATCTGGTGATATGTACTAGAACAAATATTTCACATGCAGTGGGTGTTGTCAGTAACTATATGGAAAATTTAGGAAGAGAGCGTTGGAATGTAGTGAAAGGGGTGCATTGGTATCTTAGAGGAACACATAATTATTTGATCTGAAATTAGGCATAATAAAATTGACCCAATTTTTCCTCCAATTTTGAATGAACTATATAATTCTCAATTTGCAATCATTAATGTGAAAATTGATGTAACATTTAAAAATCAACATTAAACTACAATTAAACAATCAAAATCATGAAAAGAACATAAAAACTGATATCATAATAGAGTTCATCATATATTGGCTATGTCCCCGAGTTCGCACAAATGTCAAACTGCTTCATTAGTTCTCCTTCAAAGAGGGCTTTTCTTTTTACAAAAAGGGTTGAATTCTTCTCCCAATAAGGGGTTGGTTCTCCTTTACAAAAGGATGAAATATTCTCCCAATAAGGGGCTAGTTGTCCTTAAAAAAGGGATAAGCTTCTCACATCAAGTGGCTCATTCTCCCATAATGGTCTGATTCTCCCATTAGAGGCTTATAAAAACTCTCCCAGTAGAGGGTCTTAATGACCCCAAGCATTTGAATGGCTTAATGAGTCCAAGTTTTATAATGGGTTCTGAGTTTGAGCCTTACTCTTTACTCTCTGAAGAGGGTTTAAATGGTTCTTCATTTGAGAACTACCTCATCATATCTAGGAGAGAATAACTCTCAAGATCCCATAAATTAGGATCTAGCACCATTCAAGGGATTTGTTTGAGGAAATATTGCAACCATGCCCATGAGAATCTCAACTCTCGCTTGATACTAGGAAAAAACTCCATGGATATCTCAACTCTACCTCGAGATGAGGAAATTATAATGCTATGTAGCTTTTGCACCAATGCTACATAGTTCTCACATTTGTTTTTGTTTCTTATTACAAATGAAAATGAAAAATGCATAATGCATGAGTAGTTAATCTCAAAAGAAGTATTAATCATTTCATTTCATCATATTTCCATTTTGCCTAAAACCTTAATAAGCCATATGTTTCACATACGAAGTCCTCTTGACCTCATTCAAACTGCATCAGAAAGCTCTTTGTGAGCTCTTCATTGTGTAGATAATAGGAGATCTACTTTAGGTTATGTCTTAACCCATGTAGGAGAATCTATTAGTTGTGTTGAAGAAAGTGTAACTAGGTTCGGTCTTCATAATGACATGATCTTTGTATTTGATGTAATAAAAGAAAATAAATTATTTTTGTAATCTTGCTGCATGGGTTTCATGAGAAAGAAATGTCTCTAGATGAAAGACTTCTTCTTGATGTCTGTAGGATATATTTATGAGTCAAGGAGTCATGTCATGTGTATAGAAACTCATCATGAGTTCATGTAAATATGTACAAGTCTTCAACAGCCCTCGAAGACCAAGATCAATGCCTCAAACAAGCCCTCTGAATAAAACAAGTCATGTCGTCTTGGCAAAATAGACGCATCGGTTCATAAGTGTACATCGACTTGCATATATGACCCTAACCACTATAAATACCCCATTGGCCATTGGGGTTATCCGCAAAGGGCACGACAAAACTCGTATATAGTTGCAGTAGCTGCAGTGAGGAATGACGAAGCCGAAGGGATAAAAGAGCCACAGTCAAGGCCACAATGAAGGTATATGGAGCGCAGTCAAGATTGAGGAAGCCATAGTCAAGGAGAGGGTAGCTGCAGCGATAAGGAAGAGCCGCAGGGAGCTGCAAGTGGCTACAGTAAGGGTTAATGAGGTCGCAAGAAGGAGCTACAGTAGCCATAGTCAATCTATATAGCCGTAGTCAAGGGAATCTCTGTCAAGGTCATGTAGCCGTAGCAAGGAGGATGATGTCTATGGGTTTAGCTGCCTCCTTGGATGGGTATCAGGAGAAATAGAATATCCTCCTCTCATACCTGGAGTGTTCTTGGATGTATAGGAGCAGGAAACATGCGATCCAGGCATATAAATGAAGTACTCTCAGTATAAGAATGTCATCATTATGGATGGATTATTCCTAGCATTAACATATATCATTGTCTTCACGTTGATCCTAAGGATGACATATCTGCCACAACCTTGATATGTCAAGAAGATCTATGCGATCTCGGCAGAACTAAGAAAGGAGTCTCCATGATGACAGAGATCCTTGGCATCTAGTGTCACTGTGTCACCACATCTCTCGAATTCATTATGATGTAGACCTGATATACTTTGAGGTACAATGATCTATGTTACAGGAATGAGGATGTCACAGTGGTGAAGATCATGGTGTTGTAGCAGTAATGAAGATAATGATCATGACGGAGATTACATCTATGGTGCAACAAAGATGATGATCTCAGTAGTGCCTAACAAGGAGAATTAATGGCTTAGTCTTCAAGAGACAGATTGTGTCAAGGCTCATGGGCTTGGTATTCGTCAATATAATCTCTATAAGAAGAATTTCCGCATGGGTTTTCCTCTCTAAGACAAAGAGGTTTTGGCCCTAGTGGAGAGCCAAACTTTGTGTTCTTGGTTCTTTTTTTTTTTATAGCAGTTTGATGAAGCTAACTCACATATGTTAATAATGAAGTAACATCAAGCTAAGATAATAAAATGCATAAGCACTTCACAAATTGTTATCATGTATATGAAGAATCAATCCAACTATGCATGCCCTAGATTTTTCAACATGGTATTAAAGGGATACATTCAACAATCAAAGGAAGGGCAGAAAAGAGACATTCAAAAATCAAGTATCTACAAGACATAAAAACAGATGAAGATCTACATGGCAGAATCAAACCCTAGATTAGAGATCAGTCTACATCAGCAAGGGTTTTAGATTTCAACAGTCTTCAGATCTTAGGATATGCAACAACAATTTTGGAAAATCCATCCACAACTCAATTTTGATCCTTCTTTATAAAGATCAAGGTTCAATAACCATTTCACAACTTTAGTCATCTTCAACAATGGTTTTGAAGGTCTGAAGTCAATGGTCTGGTCTATATCAACAGCCTTGGTGTCTCTCACACTCCACACCATGGCATGATCTCTACATTATAATGATGGATCTCTTCAAAGAATAGCTCAGATTCCCATTCAAAGAAGCAGATCATCTACAACATGATTTGCATGATCAGGATTCAAATCAGATGATGCACTATCCTATCAGATTATGGCGAGCAACCTCTAGTTGATGATGCAAGGACCAGATGTTCAAGTCAATTACTCTTGAAGGACTTGAAGAGAAGCCTCAAGCAAGGATCATATTTGGAGGAAGCATCAATGCATCTACCTCAACATCAGTCAACACGATCAAGGTGAAGATTTTATCTTCACATCTCAAGTAAGTATTTCTCATTAATTGTTTTTGAAATGACTTCATTGCAAGAATATCTATATATGTTGTATGGGTCATCAGAGGTTCTTGCATAGAATAAGGAGGATTGTCATTATCCTTAGAGAAGTCAGAACATCAAGGTCTCCTTTGAAGTCATAAGAACTAGTAGGGTTCTATGAAACAAGAAAAGAGACATAGGGAAATTTCAAAAAGTACTAGAGGATATACTCTCTGAAATAAAGTACAGAAGGAATGAAGGAACATCTTCAAGAGGTCTCAATTAAGAGATCTAAGAAAAGGATGAACAAATGATCATCATTAATAAGCAAGGTAACAAATGTCCATGAGCAGGAAGGTTACCTCGATCGACAGTCTATGGTTTCTATGTCAGATAGAGAAAGGAAAAGTGATAGGTCACATATAAGTGCAGATAAGTAAAGGGAAGGTTGATAAGACAAAACAATACTATGGAAGAGGAACTCATATCACCGGAAGGACGGAGGAAGCTGAAGAAAGGATTAGTGAAAGAGGGAGTAATGGATCTCCAATATGGATTAGATGGTATCCCTCTCAAAAGGATCCTATCAGAAGTCCTTGCAGATATGATCATAGTAAAATGCATTATGGCATCATGGAAGCAAGAGCTTGTATGGAATCACGAATAATATAGCTCTTGGGAATCTCGTTGTATATTGAACGAAAGGAAACAAGTCATTCAGGACGAAGGAAACAATTGTTGGATTGGGATATACTAGATCTTGAAGGATCTCTGATAGAAATCCCAACAGAGGATCTCATAGCTTGGGAAGGCAAAATATGTTTCATGAAATGAACTGATGACATGATGAAGCAAATCAAAGGATTGAAGATCCGTCCAAATCAAGAAAGTTTTCGAGAAATACCTGAAGGAAAAATGAGGTGTATATGTATGTATGCGTATTTGTATTTGATATTGAAATATCATGATATATGGTTGCAGGTAAAATGGATTAAGCATGATCAAGAAGAAAAAGATCTCCTCCTTTGAAAGGATGCATAAAGACAAAAGTCAGATTAGATGAAATCAACATAATATATCCTCATGACATAGTATGAGGTAGTTGATGACCATTAAAGAACTATGAGAGTTCCTGGGAAAGAAAGATGTGAGGATGAAAGAGATAGTGAGATATGCAACCATGACAAATGCATTCAACATCCAGAGGATCAGGAAGACTTGAACAAGAAACCTCTCGAAATGATGAGTAGAATTTGATGAAAGTCTGAAAAGATGAGGACCCTTGATAACAGATATCATTGTGAGATGTGTCAACATGAATGCAGGATTATTGATGCCTACAAGAAGATGTCATTGAAGAAGTCCATCACCAAAAGGTAATATGTCATTTGTTTTTGGTGTCTGACTCTTGGAAAAGTATGGGTATGTGTGTAGGATCAAGAAAAGGAGAGTTGTGAAGGATGTCACAACCATGTACCTTGTGATCCAGAGTAATCATTGTTGAAGAAAAGTGAAGATAGATGAGCTTATGAAGGAAACCCCAGATGTAAAGCCAAGGGGGAAACTTTCCGAGAAAGAAGAAATGACATGACAGAGGAAAGCGATGGATGGTTGAACCTTATACGTGAAGAAATTGATGACATCGAGATCGTGGATCGTCAGTCAACTAGAAGACCCTATGATAGAGTCCTTGAGTAAGAGGGAGCTTTGGGAAGTTCCTATGAGTAAAGGAACTCGAGCAAGTTTTTGAGTAAGGAGAAACTTGGAACTCGTCCCTAGTTAAGAGGGAGAGTTAAACATGACATTCCTGTCTTTAGTTTGGAAGAAATAATGGAGGATTGTGTAATCATTTGGCATCTGACACTCTTTGAGGATGTGGTAGGGCATCCAAGACAAGAGTGGGCAAGAGGACCTATATTCTTGAGGGCTGGGAACCCAAGATGAGAATATTCCTAGTAGGGCATACTTGGAGAACACCTGGGTGGGTATGACCCGCAGGGAGACAATGATGATGTGTGTCTTTCAGTAATTGGTCTCGCCAACATTGTGCACTCTGATCTAAGTGAGAGATAGAGTTGTTAGTCAAGGCCTTGCTAAATGGAAACAATTTTGGTTTAAATGATGCTATAACAGATGGATTGCAAATCTGATTCTTCTTATGAGAAATTCTTCAGATTGAGAATGACCAAGTACCATTATGGATACCTCCCTAGTTAATAGGGAGTGTTGAACAAAGGGTAACTAGGTTCAGTCTTCATAATGACATTATGTTTTTATTTGATGTAATAAAAGAAAATAAATTATTTTTGTAATCTTATTGCATGGGTTTCATGAGAAAGAAATGTCTCTAGATGAAAGACTTCTTGATGTCTTTAGGACATATTTATGAGTCAAAGAGTCATGTCATATGTATAGAAACTCTGTAACAGCCCAAAATAAACATGTAATTAATCGAGTAATTTATATTCAACATGCAATATCAATTAATTAATATCAAGTTCAAAACTATGAGTAGAACACTTACCTGTACTTGTGATTCCGATTGAAGTCTATACTTGTGATTTCAGTTGAAGTCTACTAACTGCAACAAGGTTTTGGGGATGACTCTCCACCCAACCGTAGGCTCCATTGCACAAGGACTCGCTACAACTGGCCACCCTCGAGCCCTCAATCAACGTACTACTGCCAGTGACTCCTCTGTCTTAGAACACTATTCTCCCAAGAGAATGAATGATAGAATTTTGGAATCATGGAAAGCATCCCATCTTCCTCACCATCTAATAAATAAAACAAACATTGGAAGGGGAACCACATGCACACACTCCATGTGTCTACATGCAACTTTATTGTTTTATTGTTTTATTTCTTTTTTGATAGCTTTACTGATTTTTTTACTGTTTTCTTGTTTTATTTCTATTTATTTTATTTAGAGTTTTAGTATGGTTATTTATTATTTATTACTATTTATTATTTTATATTATTTTGTTTGATTCATGGTTATTATTTCTTTCTTGAATTTTAATATTATTAATTTATTATCATTTTGTTATTATTTTATTATTATATATGAAGGATTTAATATTTACTATTATAGCATATTTATTTTATATTATTTATTATTTATTATTAAGGAGAGAACATTACATACCTCTCGTTTAAGGAACTTCAACTCGAAGTTAAGTATGTATTATTATTATTATTATTTATATTTATTATTTTTATTATTTATTATTTATTTATGATTTTTGTTATTTATTACTTCATGTTGTCGACACCCTTTGCTGAACTAGTATAACCAGCAGGCATCGAAAGTTTCACAACAACCGGGAAATCCCAAGGAATCTCTGTCATTTTTCCCACTTTTGGCACTAGGCATAAGCTTGACCTAGTCTGTATCCCAGTCCAAGGCTGGTCCCAAGGCTCATGCCTGACTCAGACCTCATTTTCCCCAAGGTAGGCATTCGGTACGGTACTCAAAGACTCCGGGCATCTCGCAAGGCTGGCCCACTCCCTCCACAACTACTAAGGCGCACAACCCTAGGCATCGAAGTCCTTACACCCCACCAGACTTCGACATCCCAATCCAATCATAGGCACCTAGCCTAGAACATCAGGCACTTGGCCTCCTCAAGATGGTCCCATAGCCCTACAAGAGCTATCCATCAAGAGCTACACAAGACAAAGGAACCACTGACATATGTAGTGTTGATTGAGTTTGTCCCCAGCCCATATGGTGTTACTTATTCTCCCTCGTGTGTATGGGCTCACACGAGATCATCAAATAAATCGGCCCTCACGGCCCATTTGTGGAGTCTTGTCAATCATCACACCTCAACATGCAACAAATGCATTAGCTATCCCATCATAGTATCATAGAAAATAATCCACATGCCAAGTCTTGCATGTCACCATGAGAACATTCATCATTGTTAATCGCAAAATAACGAATTGCATGCTCATGCATGTCATATATTTGTATGAAACTATCACATGCTTCACCTCATGAAATACCATCATAAGTTATAAAATCAGCATGTTTGCATCAAAGATATATCATGACTTCACATAATAAATGAACCACATGTCAATAAACCTCATATTATAGCACCATAATTCCTATGCCACGTTATGCATATCATATCCATCATGAGTATTCCACATTAAATACCTATCATCATGTAGTAAATGAATATGTCAATATACCTCGACATAACATCATAATGCCTATGCATATCATAATCATCATAAGTATACATCATCACTATTGTAACAACTATATAAATAAGAACCACATGGGCATGATCACCCTCATACCATCATATCATGAAACATCGTCAATATGAGAAACATCTCAATACTTATCAACTAGCATTTGCACCACATGTTGCAAAGGAAACACGATAAGGCAATGACATAAAAAATAATAACATAGGAAAAAGAAGTAAACAATTTATCCAATTTTGTTTCTTTACTGGTGTTTCTTTTTTTATCATATGTTATGTTTCACAGAGATTCCAACCAAGATATGTTCAAAGTGAAGGTCATGCACCACACTCCACTCTAAAGGTTATGAAAATTCTCTTCACTAATATTTTGGAACCTTTATAAGTAAATGATTTAAATCAAACATTTCATAAGAAAGTAATCTCATGTCACCTTAATTCACAATACAATGGATAATACTTTTTGTTCATTAGAAATTGGTCTAATTTTATGAGGAAAGCTTAATAGAAAGACTTTAGTAGTAAGGGGAACCTTCATAAACTACCTCATCATTTGTTATATGATGTTGTTAATTTAGTTACTTGTTGCTTCGTATCCTTATTTCACTAGTGTAAGATGTCCAAACTATAAAAGAATGGTATTATTTGTTGTTTCGTTGGACCATTGTATTTATCTAACTCAATCATTTCCATAGCATCAACTAGGTTCCGACCATTCTCTTTCCATAGTGACTCAATGTCTTCAAATGCATTTCATACATTTGGTTTAATAAACGTTGGTGGAAAACCAATATATTTCACTTTGTAGAAAGGAGTGTACATTGGTTGGAACAAAATTGTATTGTTGTTACCATGTGATGATGTCCACATTCTAATTGTTGTTTGACCATGATGATATTGCCATCATAATCCTTGTTCATGAGAATATCATTTAAGAAGTCAATAATAAGTGGCACAACTAGTTCCTCACAATTATGAAATTCCTCATTCTAATTGTTATTTGACCATGATGATATTGGCATCATAATCCTTGTTCGTGAG